>JAUUTY010001232.1:0-77686 GCA_030979885.1 Lolium multiflorum
TATGCCGGCGAACTTGAAGGTACCTACTTGTTCTGTCCAGCTTTCTTTGTCGAGTTTTTCCTGTCACTATCGATGATTATCTGTCTTTATGTTGGCAGAGAAACTGGTAGAAGCCAACAAACGTGCTGACGCCTCGCGCTGAGTTAGAACAAAGCGAGAGTGCACACACGAATCGTCGAGGATCTTCAAAAAAGACTCAACGACGCAAAAAAGGCTCTAGAAGAAAATGTAGCTCAGCATTCTTCTCGAGAAGAGAGATCTCGCCGGATCGAAACTCAGAGTCGACGTTTTGTTAGTAAGTCCTTACACCCTTACTGTTTTCTCACGTCGTGTTTTGGTCTCCCCCCTTTTTTCTTTTCGATAACCTTCTTTTTTTTATGCTTTAAGCAGGGAGAACACATCAAGAATACGAGCTGGAAAATCCTGAGGATGACGAGCTTCTCGATGCGCTTTCTCTTCTCGAAATTCATGGGACGGAAGCTCGTAACGGATTAGATGAAGCTGAAGCTGGCCTGTCGCGACTCTTTCCCCCTATTTCTTCCATAAAAAGGAGCGACCCGCAGTTTTCATTGACCTCGCCAAGTGCTTCAACGGCAATGAAGACCTTGGACTCCAACTTCGTCAAGAGGGACTAAAAGTTGGTGTCGAAGGTACTATGGCCTTGGTTGCAGAGAGTCAACAACAAGTCGACTGGTCGAAAGTTGGCGACGCGGGGAAGATTGAAACTAAGAAGTGGCAGTCGCTAATCAAAGCGGCAAAGCCCAATTCGAAGAAGATCCTCGCCACTCTTGGATATAAGCCAACAACCGCTCCGAGTTCTTCAAAACCGGAGGTCAAGTAGACCACTTTGCTTTTTTCTTTTTAGTTTTATCTCCCCTTTTGGCGCTGTCGCCGTAGTGTTCTTGGCGATGACTGCTTCTGTAGTTCTCTAGAGGACCTTCTTTTGTAATAGACATGTATATATTATGAAAATGAATGGAAATCTGTCTTTGCTCAATGATTGATGTCGAAATTTCTGTTTTCAGTTAATTTTTGACAACTATACGGCAACTCCTGGTCCTTCCGAGGTTTTTCCTTCGTCTCGTTCGAAGAAAACCCCTGTCTCTGTTGAATTTGTTGAAAATTCTTCGAGTAAGAATTCGGCAGAAGATTTGGAAGAACTTCGACAACAGCTCCAATCACGAAGAAGCAATCACTTGTGCTCATGGAACAATCTCGAAATCTTCGAAAGGGAAAAAGTTGCGCTCCAACAAGCTCAAGATGCCATAATTGAAAAGGACGCCGCCGTTGCTGAAGCTGTTGCAGCTACATCCCGCGAAAATTTTATGCTTCAACTGCTGACAGATGCTAGCTTGGATATGGCAGGTGTGCCTCATTATCATTGTCGTGCTTTTTCTTTTCCTTTTTGCTTGTCTCCTCGTTGCTCACTGATTCCTGTTTTGGCAAAATAGGTTCTTTTTTGGATGCTGCTACTGAAGATGAGCGTGTCGAAGCTCGATCCAATGTACTTCTTCGGCTTGCCCATGATCATGGTTCAAATTTTTGGGGTACACCTGAACGAACTCGCCAAATTGTCAGATTTCAGGATCGCGCATCCAGGTTCGCGATTATCTCGACTTCTGTACAAGGACTCTGTCTCTGGTCTATGGCACTATGTTTCCTCGCAACAAGATGCCAGAGACTCTTCCTGCTTTAATGGATAAATTTCGTGATGCTCCTCGAATCCACGGCTTTGTGCGGGCCCAATTGGTTGCTGGCGCAAGATTTGCTATGATCATGATAAAAATCTGCTACCCGAAGTTAGACATGGGGCAGATTGTTCCAAAGTGCTTGGCTAAGATGGCGAAGAGGAGGAAGAACTTCAGCAAATATGACGACGTTGTGACCCCTGTTGCCGAAGATATGATGGATGAACTTCTTCGGATGGATTCTGAATTCTTCGTGAAGGGCAGCTATGCTGAACATAGCACTCGTGCTATAAATAATGAGCGCTTGACAATAGACAACATACTGGGAAATCCCCGGAAGACAAGCTGTTCCAAGAATTGTATTTTGTGTATGTATTTTCGTGCTGTAAAGTCACTATGTTTTTTATTTTCAATGCCCCCCGGGCGTTTTGTTGGCTGTATTTTTGTTTTATAATGCGAGGTTATCCCAAGGCAAAATAAATACTGTACTATTTTTGTGGGTATGAGCCCCCGAGCTTTATGTTGACCGCTATTTGTCGATATTTTTATTTTGGCGAGGTACTTTTATACCAAGGCGAGGTATTTTTGCGAGTTGTATTTGTCGACACTGTATATATATATTGTATCATCTAGGGGGAAGCCCCTTGAGCCTGTCGAGGAAGATATAATTCCACTATCTTTATTATATTGCAGCACCATGAACGAGCCCGCCTCATTAAAACCTTTCAGCCCCACTCTGGCCCGAAAAAGGAAAAGAGTGCGCCTGTACCCATGGCATGCTTTCAAGACATTGTATGTTTATCGAGGAGACTATATTTCGCATCTAGGCGTAAAACGCCTGGAGTTGTGCCACGTTCCAAGGATTTGGCTCAAGCAATCCCCATCTTCTTGTCCTTGATTCCGTATGCTCCTCCTTCGATTACTTCGGTGACGACAAGGTTCAAGCCATGGTGACTCGAGTTTTTCATGACTTTTTTGATTAAGTCGCAAAACCAAGTCACCAACTTGGAAGGATCTTGGCCGCAATCGTCGACTGTGGTAGTTTTTCAGGTCCTGCTGATATTTGGCGACTCGTGACAGGACTTCGTCTCGAGCTTCATCGAGTGCGTCGACATCATCCTCCAAGGCTTTTCTCGAAGTTTCTTCATCATACTCTGTTACCCTTGGAGAATCATGCTCTATTTCTATCTACAGACTGCCCCCAAGCTCCATGGACCAGAAAGAACGGCGTCTCCTGCGTCGCATTTTGGTGTTGTTCGACACTCCACAACACGCTTGCGTCCGCCGCGGCATGCCGAGCTTTTTCCAATGGTCCTACCAGCGCTTCGATACCATTGCGTATGATGCCATTGGCTTTTTCACTTGGACCGCTGGTCTCAGGATGTGCGATGACGCAAAACTCAATTTGATGCCCACTGCGCAATATGCCTTGAACTCCTTGGACGTAAAATTACCGCGTTGTCCGTGATAATGTCGTAAGGGACCCCAATCGAAGACGATGCTTGACGTAACGAGATCGCCAGATGCACCGTCCGGTGAATTTATCGGCTTTGCTTCTATCCACTTAGTAAATTTGTCGACAACAACGAGCATATACTCATATCCTCCTGGCGAACTTTGTGTAGTTTTCCCACCATGTCGAGACCCCATTGAGCAAAAGGCCACGACGGGTCAGGATTGGGCATCGGCCTGGCCGCTGGGAGAGTGAGGCTTAAGGAAAATCTCTCTGCACGTGTCGCAAGTTCGCATTTTATTTTCGCATCCTCAATTGCTGTTAACCAATAAAATCCTGCTCTGAAGACTTTGGCCCGATAGCTCGACTGCTTGCATGATGCCCGCATATTCCTTCGTGTACATCTTTCAAAGATGATCCTTCCTTCTTCGGGTGTGACACATCTTTGTAGCACACCGAAATACTTCGTTTGTACAACTCCCTTTTTACCACAGTGAAAGCTTTAGATCGTCTAATTATTCGCCTTGCTTCCACTGGATCGTCGGGTATTGTTTTCCTTAGGATGTATGATATTGTTTTCCTTAGGATGTAAGGATATGTAAGCTTGCATCCATGGAATTTGCACCATCATGACTAGCTCATGTTCCTCTTCTTCTTCTTCCAATGATTCTTTGGTGGTACCCGAAGATTTCTCCTCCTTCTCCTTTTTCTTTGTTTTCATTGGCTTTGTTGATCGCTCGCTTATTTCTTCCCAAAATACGCCTGGAGGGATCGCGAGACATTGTGACCCGATGTTTGCAAGGACATCGGCTTCATCATTGCTCAACCTGCTGATGTGGTTTACCTGCATCCATCAAACAGTTTTTCCAGCTCATTATACATCTCCTTGTATGCTATCATGCTCTCATTAACCGCATCGCATTGATTCATAACTTGCTGTGCCACCAACTGTGAGTCACCGAAAATTTTCAGTCGGGTTGCACCGCAAGCCTTCGCCATCTTCATCCCGGTATAAGAGCTTCGTATTCTGCATTGTTAGACGCGTTTGGGAACGTCATCCGTAAGACATACTTCAACTTGTCGCCTTCAGGTGATACCATATCACGCCTGCTCCAGCGCCTTCCAACCTTTTGGACCCGTCGAAGTTCATAGTCCAGGTTCTCGATAAATCTGAGGCCCCGTGTTTTGTAGCTCCATCCACTCGCGCGATGAAATCTGGTAAAACCTGCGATTTTATTGCCTTT
This sequence comes from Lolium multiflorum, assembly GCA_030979885.1. Classification (NCBI taxonomy): domain Eukaryota; kingdom Viridiplantae; phylum Streptophyta; class Magnoliopsida; order Poales; family Poaceae; genus Lolium; species Lolium multiflorum. The sequence goes on from JAUUTY010001232.1 coordinate 4,386, forward strand.
CTTTTTCATACGTGATGTCCCGAGGGGAAAGTTCTATTCCCCAAAGGGAGACACGACCCGTAGCTTCTGGGTTGTTCAATATGTTTGACAAAGGAGCTTCATTGACCACTATTATCGGGTGCGCCGAAAAATAGTGTCGCAGCTGTCGTAAATACTCCATACGCCAGTTTCTGGTATTGAGGGTACCGCTGTTTTGAAGGCGACAGTACTTCTGATGAAATATACGGCCTCTCGAACTCATGAAGCTTTCCTTCTTCTTCTCTTTCGACTACTGAACCGTGCTAACCACTTGAGGTGTGGCTGCAATGTATAAGAGGAGGGGTTCTTTCTCTGGGCGCCACCAAGATTGGTGGTGTCAAAAGTGCGCTTGAGGTTCTCAAAGGCTCTATCTGCTTCCTCGTTCCATTGAAATTTCTCCCCTTGTTTGATCAATGCGTAGAATGGCAGCGCCTTTTCGCCTGGCGACGAATCTGCTTAAAGCTGCGACTCGCCCCGTTAGTTGTTGTATTTCTTTCAACTTTGTTGGCTTCCTCATAGTTACGATGGCCTGTATTTTTTCGGGATTAGCTTCAATCCCTCTTGCTGATACTAAGAACCCGAGAAGTTCTCCCGCAGGAACGCCAAAGGAGCACTTTGTCGGGTTCAACTTAAGGCAGAACTTGTCGAGGTTGTCGAAGGTTTCCTTCAAATCTTCGATTAGTGTTGACCCCTTCTTTGATGTTATCACGACATCGTCAATGTAGACTTGTACATTTTTCCCAATCTGTGTTGCAAGGCACTTCTGCATCATCCGCTGATATGTTGCTCCCGCGTTTTTCAAACCAAAAGGCATTGTTTTGTAACAAAACACGCCGTAAGGTGTTATGAACGCTGTCTTGGCTTCATCTTCTTCTTTTAATCTGATCTGGTTATAACCAGAGTATGCGTCCAAGAAGGAAAGACGTTCGCATCCTGCCGTGGAGTCGATGATTTGATCGATCCTTGGGAGGGGAAAGTGATCCTTACGACAATGTTTATTGAGACACGTAAAGTCGACACACATGCGAAGGACTTTCGTGTGTTTCTTCGGCACCATCACTGGGTTAGCTACCCACGTGGCTTCTGTGGATATTTCTTTGATAAAACCAGCATCTTTGAGTCGATCTATTTCTGATAACATAGCTTTGCGGTTGGGTTCCGAAAAACGCCGCAAAGGTTGCTTGATTGGTCTCGCGAGAGGATCCAAGTTGAGGTGGTGCTCGGCAAGTTCCCTGGGTACTCCTGGCATGTCAGCTGGACACCATGCGAAGATTTTCCAGTGCTCACGGAGGAACTCGACGAGCGCGCTTTCCTATGCGATATCCATGTTTGTTGCAATGGATGTCGTTTCTTTGGGTCCGTTGGGTGGATTTGTACCTCTTTTGAATCCTTGGATGTGTTGAAAGTTGGCTCCCTAGAGACCTCCCTGCATCTGGCAGCACATCATAATCAGTGAGCCTTGGCGCCATATATTCTGCTTGCATCCCGAAAGTTTCTGACAGTCGATGAAAATCCTTGTCGCATTTATCGGATAACGCAAAACTTCCCTTAATTGTGATAGGTCCCTTGGGTGCAACCTCCACAATAGTACGTATAATGTGGTACCGCCATAAACCTGGCGTATGCCGGTCGTCCCAACAAAGCGTGATACTCGCGACGGGAAATCCACAACTTCGAACTCCCAAATTCTCTATCCTAGTTTTCTGTTCGAAACTGAACGTCGAGGTTGATCTTGCCCAATGGATAACTTGGCTTCTCTGGTGTGATCCCATGAAAACGTGTATCAGTTGGTTTCAGGTTAGCCAGGGATATGCTCATCTTTCTCAATGTATCTGCATACATAAGGTTTAAGCTGCTGCCGCCATCTATGAAAACTCTCGACACGTCAAAACCAGCAATTACTGCGGGTAAGATGAGTGCCGATTGTCCTGGTCGAGGAACTTGCTGCGGATGGTCCGCGATTGTGAAGCTGTCTTGCCCTGACCAATTTAGGTACTCAACTGTTGGTGGAGGCATCTTCTCTGCCATGAACACTTGTCGTGAGATTACCTTCTGCGCCCTGTTAGATGGTCTAGCTTTTTGAATCATCGAGACCGCACCATTGGAGTTAGGATCAACATATGGTGGTGGATGTGGTGCTGCCGCTATAGCTGGTGCCGATTTTCGTCCGTGATTGCGGGAGGAGGTGGGAGGTGGATCTCACTCTTGGCCCTCGGGGGTTTCTCGTTTCATGGCCTGGGCATTTGCAATTGCGGCTCAACATTGCCTGTAGTGCACCGGGCAAACTTTTCTGGAGATGTCCTGACTGCTCTTCCGTTGTTGTCGAGATAAAAGTGCATTTGACATGGACCGTTCATCATCTCCTCGGGGGACACATAAGGTCTTTGAAACCTTGGTCACTATTTTGCCTGTTGCCGCGATAATCACCTCTGTTATCGCCTTGTTGCTCATTACTCCTCTGATAATCGTCTCGACTATTCCCTCCAGGATTTCCTCGAAACCAGCCCGATATATGGCCAGGAGCGTGTTATTGTAAACCGGCGAGTAAATCGCCTTCTATTTTGAAAATTTCGACCGCGATCCTCTTCTGGTGACCTGTGTCGCTTGTTATATATTGCGTCTTCTCCGTCCGCCCATTTGTTGGCTATCTCTATCAGTGCTGATATTGTCTTAGGGTTAGTTCTCCCTAAGTCCTCGACGAAATCTCCCCGCCGAATTCCTGCCACGAACGCGTCTTGCTCTCTCGTCAGATATATCCTCTGCCGAGTTTTTAATGATATTCCACCTCTGTATATATTTCCTCATCGACTCGTCGTGTTTCTGTCGACACGCCCTCAACTCTTCCAATGATGCAGGTTTCTTGCAGGTGGATCGGAAATTTCTCACGAAGATATCCTCGAAATTATCCCAGCTGTCGATGGAGGGGGGTTTCTTTATCCAAGATCTTGCGGCACCACTCAGGTAAACTTGGATACTTTGCATAGTTGTTGCTCTGGTTCCTCCTACCAGCTTCACCATCTCGAGATAATCAACGAGCCAATCCTCGGGATCTCTGCAGGCCGTCGAATTTCTTGAAATTCTCAGGTAACTGAACCCTTTGGGACTCGAGTCTTTCGAACTCTTCTCGTAAAGCATGGGAGTCCACACATATCTTCGTCGGCAACCTTCTGGTGAATGCTGACGTTCTCTTCTTTCTTGTCGCGCTCTATCCACCCTCACTTGAACTGCTGTGTCTCTTGCTCCACTTGTTCTTGGTGGATCTTGGACCGCTGCAGTGGGTCGTGGACTATTTTGCCTAGGATTTCCTTCGGGAGGCGTGGCTGCAAACGCTGTTCCCATAACTCCTACTCCAGCCATTGCCATATTGAACAATGGTTCTCTTGGGTTCTGTGGAGGTGGTCCGGACGCGAGGATGTAAGCTTGCGCTGCATGTAACCTCGCTTTCTCGGCGTTTTCGGATGATATTTCCCTTGTATCAATCGTCATGAAGGACATGTCGAGATTTTGAATTATGTTTTCGATACGTCCAAAACGTATCTATTTTCCCGAACACTTTTGCTATTGTTTTGCCTCTATTGTGTATTTTGGATGCAACTAACACGGACTAACGCTGTTTTCAGCGAACTGTTCTGGTGTCTCGTTTTTGTGCAGAACTCCAACTTTCAGGAAAACTCTGGATTTTGACAAGAAGGCTCTATTTTCCATCGACGGAGCCGTAAGGACAAATCAAGTGGAGGCCCGAGGGCCCCACACCAAGGCGGCGCGCCTAGGGGGGCCCGCGCGGCCCTATGGTGTGGCCCCTCGGCCGGCCTCCGACGCTCTCCTTCGGACTACTTATTGGCCTCGACCTAAAAACGCACGGGGAGAAGTCGAAGTCGCGAAACCCTCCAGAGAGCCGCCAAATCGCGAAACTCCGTCTCGGGAGCCAAAAGTCTCCGTTCCGGCGCCGGGACGGGGAATTGGAGGAGATCTTCACCGCCATCACCGCCAACGCCTCTCCATCGACCAGCCATGTTTCCATCCATGTGTGAGTAATTCCCCCGCTGTAGGCTGAAGGGGATGGTAGGGATTGGATGAGATTGGTCATGTAATAGTCATAAGATTGTTAGGGCATAGTGCCTAGTATCCGTAGATGTCACTTTTATGATATTGTTGCAACTTGTTATGCTTAATGCTTGTCACTAGGGCCCGAGTGCCATGATCTCAGATCTGAACATGTTATTGATTCATGAAGATATTCGTTGTTTATGATCTTACCTGCAAGTTGTATACACATGTCGCTGTCCGGAACCAATGGCCCCGAAGTGACAGAAATCGGGACAACCGGAGGGGATGGTAGTGATGTGAGGATCACATGTGTTCACGGAGTGTTAATGCTTTGCTCCGGTACTCTATTAAAAGGAGTACCTTAATTTCCAGTAGTTTCCCTAGAGGCCCGACCGGCTGGTAGGACAAAAGATGTTGTGCAAGTTTCTCATTGCGAGCATCGTACGACTAAATATGGAACACATGCCTATTGATTGATTAGTACTTGGATACCGTTTTATTATTATCTGCAAATGCCCCCGTTTGATTGTTATATGAGTTTCTCTCATCCATGCAACGCCCGTTAATCCGTCCCTATGCCTATATTTTAATCCCGCTGTTTACGTAATCACTACTGTTGTCTTTATTTCACCACTCGTTATTTCACTATTCCTATCGCTATAAATCACATTATGATAAATCCTTATGAAAAAGTCTGTTTCCAGTGCATTGAATTGACAACTCATTGTTAAGGCTTACAAGTCTTTTGTCTCCCCTTGTGTCGAATCAATAAATTGGGTAATACTTCCCTCGAAGACCGTGCGATCCCCATACTTGTGGGTCATCAAGACTATTTTCCGGCGCTGCCGGGGAGCATAGCTTTATTTGGAAGTTCACTTGGACTGATATTGTTCGCTGCAAATTCTCCATCATGGGTAAACCCGCGATACTAAGATCGCCATATTACCATCCACTACAAGAAAAGGTACAACTCTTAGTACCTCTGCTGCTCTTGATTCACCATCTCGTGATAAGTAAACTTGTTTCACCACCACAAGCTTCAAATGCTGGTACTTCTGCTGAATCTGAAAATTCCTCTCATAATTGTGATGATGCTTCTGTTGTGCTTGATAATGATGGTTCGTTAGGATCTTTTCTAGATGCTACAATTGCTAAGTCTAGACAAATTGAAAATACTGAAACTCCTAATGAAAATGCTGCTACACCTGTTAATTCACCTGAGTCTGTTGAATATTCTAGTGATGATCTTGATGAAGATTATGTAGAGCTTGATGATGATTTTATTGAAAAATGCAATGCTACTACTGATGCAAGAAAAATTAAAAAGTTGCTTGCAGAACATGCTGTTAGATATAAACTGTCTCCTGATCCTAAATTTGCCACATCTCCTATAAACATTAAGGATAAAGATTATGATTTTTCTCTTGATCTATCTCATATAGCTATTGTTGAGAAAACACCCTTTTGTGGTACTGAAAAAGAAAGTGTTGTTGAACACATGACTGAGTTATCTACTCTTAGTGGCTTGTTTTCTGATGATGTCAAGATGCGTACTTATTTTGTCGCTAAAATTTTTCCTTTCTCATTAAAGGATGATGCTAAAACTTGGTATAATAATTTGCCTCCTGGTTCTATTAAAAGTCCAAAAGAATTGCTTGATGTTTTCTTCCGGAAATACTTTCCTGCTAGTGCTCAACATGCTGCTTTGCAGAGAATTTATAATTTTGACCAGGAAGATGGAGAGAAATTGCTTGAGGCTTGGGCGAGATTTTGCTCTCTTATTAGAGCTCAGCCTGACCATGATTTGGAAAAGCATGATTTACTTGATATATTTTATAGTGGACTAACCATTGAGTCTAGGGCATACCTGGATAGTTGTGCTGGTTGTGTTTTCAGGAAAAGAACTCCAGACGACGCTGAAGAATTATTGGCTAAAATAGGCCGGAATCATGATGATTGGTCTACACCTGAACCAACCCCGACACCGATATTGAAGAAGAGGGGTATGATTAAATTAAATGATGAAGATATGAGGGAAGCCAAGAAGTCTCTTAAAGAGAAGGGTATTAAACCTGAAGATGTGAAGAATTTACCTCCTATAGAAGATTTATGTGAGATAACTCCCCCTTCATCCATGATTGAGGTACACTCTATTCAACGCTTTACTAGGGAAGATATTCCGTATTCAAAACCTCCTGCTCAATGCTTAGATGAGTTTGATAATTATATTGTTAAGCAAGAAAACTTTAATATGAGAGTAGAGAGTCATTTAATGGAAAATTCTCGAGCTATTAGTGAATTGCATGGTATTGTGGAGAGAACCTCCAATGATGTTAAGATACTTGTTAAACATTTTCAAATGGTTCAAACTCAAATTGATCAACTTACTAAAGTGCAAAATGACTTGTTGGGAAATAATTCTAAAGAAAAACATGCTTATGAAGTAACAACTAGAGGTGGTGTTTCTACCCAGGATCCTCTATATCCTGAAGGGCATCCCAAAAGAGTTGAACAAGATTCTCAACTAACTAAAACTAGTGCTCCATCTAAGAAAAAGAAAAAGAAACATAAGAATGTTGTAGAATCCTCTGAACCTGTTAATGATCCTAATAGTATTTCTATTTCTGATGCTGAAACTGAAAGTGGTAATGAACATGATAAAGATAATGATAAGGATGATACTCCTGATAAAGAAGAAATTGAAAAAGAACCTGAAAAGCCTGCTAAAAATAAAAAGTACACTAAAGAAGATTTTATTGCCGAGAAACATGGTAATGAAAGAGAACCTTGGGTTCAAAAGCAAATGCCTTTTCCTGCTAAGAAACTAAAATCAAAGGAGGAGGAACATTATAATAAATTTTGTGATTGGATGAAACCTTTATTTTTGCAAATCCCTTTGACTGATGCTATTAAATTGCCTCCTTATTCAAAGTATATGAAAGATATTGTTACTAACAAAAGGAAAATCCCCAATGAGGAAATTTCCACTATGCTTGCTAATTACTCTTTCAATGGCAAAGTTCCAAAGAAGTTGGGTGACCCAGGTATACCTACTATTCCTTGTTCTATTAAGAATAATTATGTTAGAACTGCTCTATGTGATTTGGGAGCGGGAGTTAGTGTAATACCTTTTTCTCTTTATAAGAGACTTGATTTAGATAAGTTGATACCAACTGATATATCTTTGCAAATGGCTGATAAATCTACTGCTATTCCTGTTGGTGTATGTGAAAATGTTCCTGTTCAAGTTACTCAACATTGCTTGATATTAACTGATTTTGTTGTGTTGGAAATGCCTGAAGATGATAATATGTCCATTATTCTTGGAAGACCCTTTCTTAATACTGCAGGGGCTGTTATTGATTGCAATAAAGGCATGGTTACTTTCAATGTTGATGATAAGGAACATACTGTCTATTTTCCCAAGAGGATTGATAAAGTATATGGAGTTAATACAATTTCTAATGTGAAAACTATCAAAGTGGGAACCATTGATTGTCCTATATATGAGCCTAAAGAAGAATATCAAACTCTTGTGATTGGATCCATATCAATTCAATATAAGGTAACATGATTGATTTGAGGTTTACTTCTTCTTATGTCATATAAAATTTATTTGGTAGCAAGACTTGATCAACCTTGTTAACAAGTATATTTTAATGCATAAGAGAGCTAAACAACATTTCTTTCTTTCTTTCTCCCTCCATTTGTTTTACTTGCTGTAGCACCTTTTGTTTTGCAATATGCTTTAGTTGGTCCTATTTTTCGACGATTTTCGGGAGTAGTAATGACTGTAGCACCACAGAACACCACAGGCCGGCGCGCCAAGGAGGTGGGCGCGCCACCCTGTGGTGTGGGCCCCTCCTTGCCCCACTACTTCATCTCTTCCTCCCAGCATCTTCTCTCTCCCGAAAAAACTCGCACCAAGTTCCTCTCACTCGCGTTTCTGCTCAAGAACTCGCGATTTCTCGATCTCCTTGCTCAGCCCAGATTTCTGTCTGAAATTTGGCACATTTACTCCTTGGTATGTGACTCCTTTGATTGTCCAATTAGAATTTTGTTTGGTTGAGTATATCTTGAATATTTTGCTGCTGTAGATAACATGTTTAGTGAGCTTGCATGCTTGTTCTAAGTGGTAGAAACTAGTTTTGATGCATGTTTAGTACTCTAGCAAGTTCCTATAGTAGTTCCCCTCAATTATATACCTTGAAATCAAATTTTATAATGGTTGTTGAAAATTTCAGAAGAGGAAGATGAAGAAATTCAAATTTGGAGAATTGTTCAAGAAAGGAACAACCAGCACCGGTAGGCCCTCGAGGGCGTCCACTCAGATTAGGCGATCCTACAATGAGGATATCATCGCGCCTAGCTTCGCGCCCGAGGAGGACAATGGGGCTCCTAATGCTTCATCCTTCCCATGTTATGATTTTCTGACAAATGCAGGGATATTGGATGACTTCTTCACCCTTGTCAACAGGGCAGGCTTAGCCACCTACGTGGGGGATGAAAGGGAGCAATACTACAGGCTCACCAAAATTTTCGTTGAGAGCTTCAAGTTCCACAACACGCAATATGAGCCGACAGTTGCATTCAAGATCTATGATAATCCTGTTACTATGGAATTGGAAGAATTTTGTCGTGCATTGGATATTGCCCCTGTAGGTACAGCAAGGAGGATTGATGACAACCCCCGGGACCTGTTGGAGCTCTATCGAGGGATCACCGAAGATGATTGCCGCACCATTCAGCGCGGGAAGATAAGAAATATTCAACTTCCCGCCATTAAATATTTTGCATATTACATTGCTACTAGTATTCTTGGTAGGGAAAATACTAGTAATATCTCTAGCTATCATCTTGCTTTCTTGAATGCTGCACTTACTGGACAGACACCTTATCATCTTGGTTCTCTTATTGCTCGCCGCCTGTCTAGCAGGGGGCCTATTTTTGGAGGAACTATTGCACTACGCATTTTAACACATTTAAGACTCCCTCTTGATTCTAATGATGTGCCATTAACCCCTAGGAGACTAGATATTGCTGCTATGAAGAGTCATCATTTTGTTACTACTGATTCCACTATAGATAATATGGTCTATAGAATGTTGTTTGCTGACGGGAATGAGAAGGAAATCCCTCTTCCCCAGCCAGGTTTGTTCAATATTGACAGGCAATCATGGTCGCTCACTAAGGAGGAGGTGGAGGAACATATGAAGATACAAGAATTCCACCAGCAACATGACTCCGAGAACGCCGAGCCCTCCTACGACTGCACCGTCACATACCCCGATGTTTCCTCCAGCACATACCTGGAACCGGGTCGTTCTTCGTCGTACTACGGAGACACCACTTCATGGGGACCGTGGGAATGAACTCCACTTAGGCCAAAAGCCTAAGCTTGGGGGGAGGTATACCGGCATCACTCATTCTTTGCATATTATGGTTGCTGGATACTTGTACATACTTGTTTAGTTTCTTAGAGTGGTTTTCTAATGAGAAGGAGATGATATTTGGGGAAGTGCTGTCCAAAACAGATTCTGGGCTGTTACCAAAAAAATTCGTACGCACAGCCAGAACGTTATTTTGAGTTGAAAATTTTTGAGCATGTGCCCCAGGTTGTTATCTAACTTTCATTAGTTGAACACTTTTTGGTCTGAGCAATGGAAGATTTTTGTTAATTTCGATTTCTGTACTGCTGTCAGGATTTGGCAGATTTCTGTCATCCTGCTTTTCTGTGTTTCTTTTAGTTTGCATTCTTTTGTTTTCGCTTTGTTTCTTTCCTAAAACACAAAAAGACCAAAAATATTTCTGTTGTTTCTCTTCACCATTTTTTTATTTGGTTCCTTGCTCTTAGTTTACTTTATTTGCTATCGTTGGTTTGCTATCAGAAAACCCAAAAAGATTCTGCTTTGTTTTCTTGTTTCTTTTGTTCTTGTTTCCAATTCGAAAACACCAAAAATATTTGCTGTTCTTCTTTGGTTTGTAAAGTTCATCATGAGTTCAATGGTCTTCGGTGGCTGGAGCGTGGTTTTCATTTCATATTATCCAAGCTACACAAGTGAAAGGCAATAATGACGATCTACAACAATTGGATTGTGGTGAGAGGCTGGTATGAACTCTATTTGTTTTCATTTTTGTACATATACTCATCCATGTGAGCATGCTTATTTGGTTCATGTGAGGTATATGTTATGTGAGAAAGTCTAGTAGTTCATGATCTCTCATGTTTAGCTCCAATTTATTAATATGAGTAGCATGTCATGGATGTTCGCTTGCATTGTTTTATTCATAAGTAAGTATGGCATTGTGGTATCCTCCTCTGAATAATTCATTTATATCGACTTGGCACATGCTCACGCATGCATATGACTGAACAAAAAGTCAATTAAGCCTCGATGATTTATATTGCTTCAGAGTTCTTGTATCACTTTTATGCCTCCGTTAATTTATTTTGCCGCAAGCATGATTATGACAGTTACTGCTCTCTTGATTTGTCGCTCCCTAGTCTTTTGCTAGCCTTCACTTGTACTGAGCGGGAACGCCGCTCGTGCTTCCAAACACCTGAAAACCAAGTTGTTCCAAAGTGTCCACCATAAATACCTATGCATGGCATTTCAAACCATTCCAAGTAAATTCTCATGCGCTACCTTTAAAACTTTCAAAATGCTTCTCAATTTGTGTTAATGTTTCATAGCTCATGAGGAAGTATGTGGTGTTTAGCTTTCAACCTTGTCATTTACTTTTGACGGACTCTCATATGGACTAGTGGCACATCCGCTTATCCAATAATTTTGCAAAAAGAGCTGGCAATGGGATTCCCAGTCCCAAATTAATTAACTTAAATAGACACTCCTCCATGGTTTGTGATTGTTGGACGGCACCCGAAGGATTCGGTTAGCCATGGCTTGTGTAAGCAAAGGTTGGGGGGAGTGTCATCATCATAATAAAACTTAAATAAAAGGCACTCCTTCATGGTATGTGATTGTTGGCAGGCACCCGAGGATTCGGTTAGCCATGGTTTGTGTAAGAAAGGTTGGAAGGAGTGCCACATAAACATGCAAATAATTCATGGGAGCCGCTCTTGGGAGTCCGGTTGATGAGGTAGTTAGTGTACCCATTACCATTCGTTGACAACAACAAACACTTCTCAAAATAATTTTACTCCTGTCTTAAAAATGAAAAGCTCTAGCGCATGTTAATCCCTGCTTCCCTCTGCGAAGGGTCAATCTTTTACTTTTATGTTGTGTCTCCATTCTTTCTTTGAGCACTATCTTGAGAGCACAACTGTCATTCTTAGTATAATATGCTTGTCTCAAAATATGATTGATTGTGGTATAACTTTGATGCTTTTATCTTTGACAATCACTACTTCTAGTCTTTCTATGAACTCCAGAGGTGCCTCGGCATTTATGTTTTGCCAATCAAATACGGGCAAGCGAGATACCACTTTATCATATTCTCTTATGAACATTGCAATCCTGCTTATATACATGATTCATGATGCTTATTATTAATTGTTGGTACCTCTCCATGATTGACATAGCTGTTGGATGATCTCATTCGCATGTATCTCATTATGAACTGCTTAAGTATTAGCCATAGCATGAGAATATATACATCATATGAGCAAATGTGTTCGTGAAAGTTCTTTTATCGCTCAGTTGTTAACTGAATTGCTTGAGGACAAGCAATAAGCTAAGCTTGGAGGAGTTGATACGTCCAAAACGTATCTACTTTCCCGAACACTTTTGCTATTGTTTTGCCTCTAAATTGTGTATTTTGGATGCAACTAACACGGACTAACGCTGTTTTCAGCAGAACTGTTCTGGTGTCTCGTTTTTGTGAACTCCAACTTTCAGGAAAAACCTCGGGATTTTGACAGAAGGCCCTATTTTCCCAGAATACTGACGGAGCCAGAAGGACAAATCAAGTGGAGGCCCGAGGGGGGCCCGCGCGGCCCTATGGTGTGGCCCCCTCGGCCGGCCTCCGACGCCCTCCTTCGGACTACTTATTGGCCTCGACCTAAACGCACGGGGAGAGGTCGAAGTCGCCAAACCCTCCAGAGAGCCGCCAAATCGCGAAACTCCGTCTCGGGAGCCGAAGTCTCCGTTCCGGCACTCCGCCGGACGGGGAATTGGAGGAGATCTTCACCGCCATCACCGCCAACGCCTCTCCATCGACCAGCCATGTTTCCCCCATCCATGTGTGAGTAATTCCCCCGCTGTAGGCTGAAGGGGATGGTAGGGATTGGATGAGATTGGTCATGTAATAGTCATAAGATTGTTAGGGCATAGTGCCTAGTATCCGTAGATGTCACTTTTATGATATTGTTGCAACTTGTTATGCTTAATGCTTGTCACTAGGGCCCAAGTGCCATGATCTCAGATCTGAACATGTTATTGATTCATGAAGATATTCGTTGTTTATGATCTTACCTGCAAGTTGTATACACATGTCGCTGTCCGGAACCAATGGCCCCGAAGTGACAGAAATCGGGACAACCGGAGGGGATGGTAGTGATGTGAGGATCACATGTGTTCACGGAGTGTTAATGCTTTGCTCCGGTGCTCTATTAAAAGGAGTACCTTAATTTCCAGTAGTTTCCCTAGAGGCCCGGCTGCCACCGGCTGGTAGGACAAAAGATGTTGTGCAAGTTTCTCATTGCGAGCACGTACGACTAAATATGGAACACATGCCTATTGATTGATTAGTACTTGGATACCGTTTTATTATTATCTGCAAATGCCCCTGCTTTGATTGTTATATGAGTTTCTCTCATCCATGCAACGCCCGTTAATCCGTCCCTGTGCCTACAGTATTTTAATCCTGCTGTTTACGTAATCACTACTGCTGTCTTTATTTCACCGTTGCTGTTATTTCACTATTCCTACTGCTATAAAACTGTTACTACTGATAAACTCTTGCGAGCAAGTCTGTTTCCAGGTGCAGCTGAATTGACAACTCCGCTGTTAAGGCTTACAAGTATTCTTTGTCTCCCCTTGTGTCGAATCAATAAATTGGGTAATACTTCCCTCGAAGACTGTTGCGATCCCCTATACTTGTGGGTCATCAGTTTCCTCTCTCTTCTTCAGGTTTATTTTGCAGCCGAGATCTTGCTCTCCTTCGAGCCTCTCTATGGCTATCTGCCGAAGTTTCTGATTGTCGACTGAGCTCTGCTCGGCGCCTGCTGACGCGGAGGCTGCCTCTTTTCTCCTATTCAAGGATGCTGTCTGTTTTTCCAGCTCTCTACTTACCCGAGCAAGTCTATATTGGTATGCTTGTAGTTCTTGTACAGTAGCAGTGGTGGTCATTGGTTCTGAACCATCCATGGCTTTTGCGGCCCTATCCCATGCTTCCTGCGGGAGTTGAACTCTTGCGCGAGTTGAAGACCCAGCATATTTAGTGCCTAAGCCTTTTCTAAGATCAGCGGGATCGACGTATGGATTTCCCAAATCGTCGAAAGCCTCTGACGTTTCTGGTTCTGATCGGCCTGCCTCTTCGATTGCACAGATTTGATGGTATTTTGCGTATTGATTTTTGTCAGGTTTGGTGACACCATCATATAGATTGGTGAAGACCTTTCCGATGGCAGCAGATTTGTCGATGAAGTTGAAGCTGTCGACGCTGTCGGAATCGCTGCTTATAAAGGAGTCCGCAGACGACTCGAAAGATGTGTTGCTGAAGATCTTGGCGAGCTTTCCGTTTGCCTTGGTGTCGACGAAGCGTGGCGACGAAAACTCCTCGTCACTCGACGAAAAGTTAGAATCGACCGCTGAAAATTCCGACGAGATCGGAACTTCGAGACGGTAGGATCCTTCCTTGTTGACGCCAAATCGGAATTCTCCGAACGTCATGACGATGGGCTCCTCCAGATAGGCACATGCATCCATACGGGAGGGCGGGTGAGGAATAAAGTCGACTAGATGAGTTTTTTCCGTTTACCTCGATCCATCGCATTGCTTGCCACCGACGAAGTCGACGATTCTGGACGTGCCATCGAGATCAGCTCCTTGCAACCTCTAATTCCCACAGACGGCGCCAATTGACAAAGGATTAATTTGTCAATGCCTACAGATTGTAGACTAGGGTTTTGCTAGAAGTAGAGGGCAAGTAGATCTCGAAGGTTTCAGCCGAAAAGTACTCGACGATTATGAAAACTAGGGTTCTGTTGACAATAGATTCGATCCTTTCTTCGTCCCTCGACTCCCCCTTATATAGAGGGTGGAGCCGAGGGTTTCGTAATACACAAGTTACAGAGTTCGGGAGGGTTTTGTACCCAACCCGTAAGATTACAAATCTCTATCTTTCCTAATACAAACTATCTTTCCTTAACGCTAAATGGGCTTCCAAGTCTTCTTATTCTTCGAGTCCTGGGCCTTTAGTAAACCCCGGGTACCATCTTTGGCAGGCCCATTGGGGATGCCTATGTCACCGAGTGGCATGATCTTAGATTTAAGCTCTATAATTATTGCTTAGATTGTATCTACAAGTTGTTTGCACATGTCTATGTCCGGAACCCGAGGCCCCAGAGTGACAAGAATGGGATAACCGGAGGGGAAGGCTTAGGTATGAGGATCACATGTTTTCACGGAGTTAATGCTTTGCTCCGTGCTCTATTAAAAGGAGTACCTTAATTTCCATTAGATTCCCTAGAGGCCCGGCTGCCACCGGCTGGTAGGACAAAAGATGTTATGCAAGTTTCTCATTGCGAGCATGTATGACTATATATGGAAAACATGCCTACATGATTAATAATCTTGATGTTCTGTCTTAATGCTATTTCAATCCTATCAATTGCCCAACTGTAATTTGTTCACCCAACACTTGTTATTGGAGAGTTACCACTAGTGTAGATAGCTGGGAACCCCGGTCCATCTCGCATCATCATATACTCGTTCTACATGTCATTGGAAGTAGTGTCAACTATTTTCTGGTGCCATTGCTCTCATATTACTGCTGCTGTGTTATGTTACTACTGCTCTCATATATTACGCTGCTTTCACATCACCCCACACTAGTGCTTTTCCAGTGCAGCTGAATTGACAACTCAGTTGTTAAGGCTTATAAGTATTCTTTACCTCCCCTTGTGTCGAATCAATAAATTTGGGTTTTACTTCCCTCGAAGACTGTTGCGATCCCCTATACTTGTGGGTTATCAGGGCTTAGGCGGGAAACTGGGCTGCACAGACGAAAATTAAACGGGCCGGCCCAGCTCATCGTCTGGTGCGAGTGGGCCGCCTGACAGTGGGGCCTACGTGTTGCTTTTCTATGCTTGCCACTTTGTTCTTCATGAATTTATTTGTGTACAAGATTCCTTTCCATAGGAAGTGGGTTAGGCTTAAATGTGTTTTGAATTTTCTTCTTGATGCTCTCTTTGCTTCAACTCTTATTTCTTGCGAGAGTATCATTAAAATTGTTGAGCCCATCTTAATGGCTATAAAGAAAGAACTTCTTGGGAGATAACCCATGTGTTTATTTTACTACAGCACTTTTGTTTTATATTTGAGTCTTGGAAGTTTTTTACTACTGTAGCAACCTCCCCTTATCATGTTTTTGTGTCAAGTAAAGTCTCTATGGTAAAGTTGGTGCTAGATTTGGATTTCTGCGCAGAAACAGATTTCTATCTGTCACGAATCTGGGCCGGTCTCTCTGTAGGAAACTCAGAAACATCTGCAAATTTACGTGCGTGATTCTCAGATATGTACGCAACTTTCATTAGTTTTAAGTTTTCTGATTTGAGCAACGGAAGTACCTCGTAAAATTCGTGTTTACTGGCTGTTCTGTTTTTGGCAGATTCTGTCTCTGTTTTTTGCATTGTCTCTTGTGGACTTTAAGTGAGGCTTTCTAGACGTGGAGAGCTGTAGCTAATGTTTTATTGAGTTCTTGGAATGTGTCACTATAGGGCTAAAGTGGATTAAAGTTTTTGAGTACTAACCCCTCTAATGAAGTTTATGAGAAGTTTGGTGTGAAGAAAGTTTTCAAGGGTCAAGAGAGGAGCATGATATATGATCAAGAAGAGTGAAAAGTCTAAGCTTGGGGATGCCCCGTGGTTCATCCCTGCATATTTCAAGGAGACTCAAGCGTCTAAGCTTGGGGGTGCCCAAGGCATCCCCTTCTTCATCAACTTATCAGGTTTCTTCTATTGAAACTATATTTTTATTCGGTCACATCATATGTGCTTTACTTGGAGCGTCTGTGTGTTTTTATTTTTGTTTGTGTTTGAATAAATTCGGATCCTAGCAATCCTTGTGTGGGAGAGACACGCTCCGCTTTTTCATATGAACAATGGTGTTCTTAGCTTTATTTTAATGTTCATGGCGGAGTTGAAAACCGTTGCACTTATTGTTATTTGGTTGGAAACAGAAAATGCTTCATATTGTCTTGGATAATTTGATACTTGGCAATTGTTTTGAGCTCTCAAGTAGATCATGCTCTTGCATCATGTAGTTTAAACCTATTAGTGGAGAACTACCAGAACTTGTTGAAATTGGTTTGCATGATTGGTCTCTCTAAGGTCTAGATATTTTCCGGTAAAAGTGTTTGAGCAACAAGGAAGACAGTGTAGAGTTTTATAATGCTTGCAATTTGTTCTTATGTAAGTTTTGATGTACCGGTTCATACTTGTGTTTGCTTCAAACAACCTTGCTAGCCAAAGCCTTGTACTGAGAGGGAATGCTTCTCGTGCATCCAAAACCTTGAGCCAAAACCTATGCCATTTGTGTCCACCATATCTACCTACTATGTGGTATTTCCTGCCATTCCAAGTAAATACTTCATGTGCTACCTTTAAACAATTCAAAGCTATTATCTCTTATTTGTGTCAATGTTTTATAGCTCATGAGGAAGTATGTGGTGTTTTATCTTTCGATCTTGTCATTTACTTCTGACAGACTTTCACCAATGGACTAGTGGTTCATCCGCTTATCCAATAATTTTGCAAAAAGAGCTGGCAATGGGGTTCAGCCTCAATTAATTAACTTTCATTAATAATTCTCTTCACATGTTTTGCCCTGATCTATCGTTAGCAACTTAATTTTGCAAATAGACACTCCTCCATGGTATGTGAAATGTTGGAAGGCACCGAGGATTCGGTTAGCCATGGCTTGTGTAAGCAAAAGGTTGGGAGGAGTGTCAACCATAAATAATGAAACTAAAATACATGTGTAAACAAAAGAGAAGAGGGATGATCTACCTTGCTGGTAGAAATAACGTCCTTCATGGGAGCCGCTCTTGAAAGTCTGGTTGATAAGGTAGTTAGAGTGCCCACTACCATTCGTTGACAACAACAAACACCTCTCAAAACTTTACTTTTATGCTCTCTATATGATTTCAAAACTTGAAAAGCTCTAGCACATGATTTTATCCATGCTTCCCTCTGCGAAGGGCCATTCTTTTACTTTTATGTTGAGTCAGTTTACCTACTTCCTTCCATCTTAGAAGCAAACACTTGTGTCAACTGTGCATTGATTCTTACATACTTGCTTATTTGCATTCATCATATTACTTTGTGTTGACAATTATCCATGAGATATGCATGTTGAAAGTTGAAAGCAACTGCTGAAACTTATATCTTCCTTTGTGTTGCTTCGATGCCTTTACATTGAATTTATTGCTTTATGAGTTAACTCTTATGCAAGACTTTTGATGCTTGTCTTGAAAGTACTATTCATGAAAAGTTTTGCTATATGTTATCTATTTGTTAGCAAATATAGATCATTGCCTTGAGTCACTTCGTTCATCTCATATGATTTGCAATAGTATGATTAAGATTATGTTGGTAGCATGTCACTTTAGAAATTATTCTTTTTATCGTTTACCTACTCGAGGGCGAGTAGGAACTAAGCTGAGGATGCTTGATACGTCTCAACGTATCCATAATTTCTGATGTTCCATGCTTGTTTTATGACAATACCTACATGTTTTTCTTACACTATATAATGTTTTTATGCGTTTTTTGGAACTAACCTATTAACGAGATGCCGAAGGGCCAGTTGCTGTCTTCTGTTGTTTTTGGTTCCAGAAAGGCTGTTCGGGCAATATTCTCGGAATTCGACGAAACAAAGACCCAACATCTTATTTTTCCCGGAACCTTCCAAAGTCAAAGTGGGACCCAGGGTGCCCTGGGGGCCCCACACAGGTGGCGGCGCGGCCCCAGGCCTGGGCGCGCCCCCTAGTGTGAGGAGGCCCCGTGGCCCCTCCGACTCCGACTCTTCGCCTATTTAAGCCGTCCTGACCTAAAACATCGATACTGTTGACGAAACCAGAAAGACTCTAGGGCGCGCCGCCATGCGAAACTCCAATTCGGGGGACAGAATCTCTGTTCCGGCACGCGACGGACGGGGAAGTGCCCGGAAACCATCTCCATCAACGCCACCGCCTCCATCATGCTCCGTGAGTAGTTCCCCCATGGACTACGGGTTCTAGCTGTAGCTATTTGGTATTCTCTCCCCCATGTAGTTCAATACAATGATCTCATGAGCTGCCTTACATGATTGAGGTCCATCTGATGTAATCGGTGTTGTGTTTGTTGGGATCCGATGGATTGTTACATTATGATTAGTCTATCTATAAAGTTTGTGAAGTTATTGTTGCTGCAATCTTGTTGTGTTTAATGCTTGTCACTAGGGCCCGAGTGGCATGATCTTAGATTTAAGCTCTATAATTATTGCTTAGATTGTATCTACAAGTTGTTTGCACATGTCTATGTCCGGAACCCGAGGCCCCAGAGTGACAACAACTGGGATAACTGGAGGGGAAGGCTTAGGTATGAGGATCACATGTTTTCACTGGAGTGTTAATGCTTTGCTCCGGTGCTCTATTAAAAGGAGTACCTTAATTTCCAGTAGATTCCCTAGAGGCCCGGCTGCCACCGGCTGGTAGGACAAAAGATGTTATGCAAGTTTCTCATTGCGAGCATGTATGACTATATATGGAAAACATGCCTACATGATTAATAATCTTGATGTTCTGTCTTAATGCTATTTCAATCCTATCAATTGCCCAACTGTAATTTGTTCACCCAACACTTGTTATTGGAGAGTTACCACTAGTGTAGATAGCTGGGAACCCCGGTCCATCTCGCATCATCATATACTCGTTCTACATGTCATTGGAAGTAGTGTCAACTATTTTCTGGTGCCCTTGCTCTCATATTAGTGCTACTGCTGCTGTGTTATCTATTACTGCTCTCATATTACTGCTGCTTTCACATCACCCATGTTACTAGTGCTTTTCCAGTGCAGCTGAATTGACAACTCGTTGTTAAGGCTTATAAGTATTCTTTACCTCCCCTTGTGTCGAATCAATAAATTTGGGTTTTACTTCCCTCGAAGACTGTTGCGATCCCCTATACTTGTGGGTTATCAGGGCTTAGGCGGGAAAATTACTGGGCTGCACAGACGAAAATTAAACGGGCCAGCCCAGCTCATCGTCTGTGCGAGGGGCACCGATGGGGCCTACGTGTCAGTGACACTTAACACACCGAATCGGCACGTCGCTCCGAGACGCACGATTAGATCCAGACGACGGGTAGGCGGCGTCGTCGCCTCCGGCGAGAGGACTCTCGGCGCGGGACGGTGGGTGGGAGGCTCACCGGCGGCGCGGCGATGGTCAGCGACGTGCTGCGGCGGCGTTGTCGACGACGGCGAGGCTCCTCGAACAGACGATGTCTCCTGGGGCAGCTCCTAGCTCCTCCTCCTTCTGCGGCGGCGCTACGGGCTACGGGTGCAATTGGACGGCGGTGGTGGGCAATGTTGGGCGGCGAGTGAGCGAGGCGAGGCAGAGATGAGAGGGGAAGGCAATGGTGTGAAGAGTTGAGCGAGGGGAGGCCTCCTTTCATAGCGGCGGAGGGTGGCCATTGATAACGAGTGAAGCACACGTCCGTTGGGAACCCCAAGTGGAAGGTGTGATGCGTATAGCAGCAAGTTTCCCTCAGTATGAAACCAAGGTTTATCGAACCAGTAGGAGATGAAGGACACGTGAAGGTTGTTGGTGAAGGAGTGTAGTGCGGCGCAACACCAGGGATTCCGGCGCCAACGTGGAACCTGCACAACACAATCAAGATACTTTGCCCCAACGTAACAGTGAGGTTGTCAATCTCACCGGCTTGCTGGAAACAAAGGATTAAACGTATGGTGTGGAGAATAATGTTTGTTTGCGAAGAACAACAGAGAACAGAGATTGCAGTAGATTGTATTTCAGAGGTAAAAGAATGGACCGGGGTCCACAGTTCACTAGTGGTGTCTCTCCAGTAAGATAAATAGCATTCTGGGTGAACAAATTACAGGTGGGCAATTGACAAATAAAGATTCATATACATATCATGATGAACACTATGAGATTTAATCAGGGCATTACGACAAAGAACATAGACCGCCATCCAAATGCATCTATGCCTAAAAATTCCACCTTCGGGTTAGCATCCGCACCCTTCCAGTATTCAAGTTGCAAACAACGACAATTGCATTAAGTATGGTGCGTAATGTAATCAACACAAATATCCTTAGACAAAGCATCGATGTTTTATCCCTAATGGCAACAAACATCCACAACCTTAGAACTTTCTGTCACTGTCCCAGATTCAATGGAGGCATGAACCCACTATCGAGCATAAATACTCCCTCTTGGAGTTACAAGTATCAACTTGGCCAGAGCCTCTACTAGCAACGGAGAGCATGCAAGAACATAAACAACACATATATGATAGATCAATAATCAACTTGACATAGTATTCCATATTCATCCGATCCCACCAAACACAACATGTAGCATTACAAATAGATGATCTTGATCATGTTAGGCAGCTCACAAGATCTAAACATGATAATACAAGAGGAGAAGACAACCATCTAACTACTGTTATGGACCCATAGTCCAAGGATGAACTACTCACGCATCAGTCCGGAGGCGGGCATGGTGATGTAGAGCCCTCCGGTGATGATTCCCTCTCCGGCAGGGTGCCGAGGCGGTCTCCTGAATCCCCGAGATGGGATTGGCGGTGGCGGCGTCTCTGGAACTTTTTCCGTATCGTGGCTCTCGGTACTAGGGTTTTCACGACGGAGAGTTTAAGTAGGCGGAAGGGCCGAGTCGGAGGAGGCTCGAGGGGCCCACCCCATAGGGTGGCACGGGCCCCATGCTGGCCGCGCCGCCCTATGGTTAGGCGCCTCGTGGCCCCTCTCTCTCTCTTCGGTCTCTGGAAGCTCCGTGGAAAATAAGACCGTGGGCTTTGTTTCATCCAATTCCGAGAATATTTCCTCGTAGGATTTCTGAAACCAAAAACAGCAGAAAAACAGAACGCGCTTCGGCATCTTGTTAATAGGTTAGTGCCGGAAAATGCATCAAAACATCATAAAGTGTGAACAAAACATGTAGGTATTATCATAAAACTAGCATGGAACATAAGAAATTATAAATACGTTGGAGACGTATCAGCCGTGGCTCGGCGGTGAGGTCATCGGGGGCGACGTCGCTACAGGGGCTCTGGGGCACTGGCGCTGACGCTCGTGGCTTGGTGACGTCACGGAGGTGAGGTAGGGCCTGATTGCGGTGAAAACGAGGCATAGACGAGCTCGCGCGCGTGACGTCTCTGTCGCGGGTACCGGCGGATGGCGTCGACGGTGGCGTCGCGCACAGCGTTCTCGCGGGTCAGTGAGCGTGTCTACGGCATAGAGGGTGACGTGGGGAAGCTGGTGGCGAGCGGAGAGGGGTCGGGGTGACGCAGGTGAGCGGGGCGACGTGGTGCCCTGTCGCGCTCTGGTGCACGGCCGTGCACGCTCTGGCGCGCGCGTGCACGTCTGGGCGCGCTCGTGCCGGTGCGTGTGCTGCTCCATTTCGTCGAGCAAGAGGTCTAGCACGTCCAGGAGGGTGAGAGGAACACAATTCACATGGTTGTGCACATTGGAAAGGTCCAGAGAGAGAGATGGCATGATGAGAGGTGGGCATGCCACGGCATGGTTGTTTTTGGTCAAATGGGTGAAAATTTTGTGTACCAGTTGTTGTCTCTAGTGCTTGGCAAGGTGCAGAGGGTACATGGGAGTAGTTTTGCTGAGCAAAGCTTGATGGTTTAAGCCATGGTCTGCTGGTTAATAGGGTGTGTTGGTTTGGCAGAAATTTGCACACAAGGTGCTCGATGAAATGGCCGCAAGAACAAAAGTTTGGAATTTTTGATTGAATTTTGGGGGATTGTAATCATATAATATTTGTAGTATAATGGTGGTGGTGGTGGTCAAATTTGAGTTGGTTTGCAAAATCTCAAAATGGATATGATCTTGTTTTTGTTTCATGGTTGATACTTTGCTTGATCCTCATTTGAATTTGAGCAAGAATTTGCAGGGGTTGTTTTGAGCAAAGTTGTTCACCTTGATGTGGTCTTGGATTAGGTGCAAAGAGTTAGAATTGTTTGGTTTAAGAATCTCTCAAAACAGAGGCTCAAAGAGGGCATCATGGTAAAAATGGCAGATTTCACCATTAGTGCATGTGAGCTCATTTTGAATTCAAATTTGATTTGATTTGAGTTTCTTTGATTCCAAGAGTGTTAATAAGTGCTTAATAACCATCTCCAACCAATGGTGCAAGCCAAAATGGTCTAGTTTAAAGATTTGCAAAAATGGCATAAACCATATGTGAGGGTTTTGATATTTTCTAGCTTGTATTCTTTTCTTTTTGTTTTGCCTTTATTCTTGATCCTAGAGGATCAAAGGTAGGGTTTTAGTTCATTGGCAAGAGTTGTAAGCACACACCATGGCAATGTCACACAAATGCACCAAGACTATGCATAGCACTATATGTAAATAAAAAGTTTTTGTTGGTTCTCAATTTTGCATTTTGGAAACTCTCTTTCTTTCTTTATTGAAATTTTAGGATGTTACAGTAAACAACATCCAATTAGAAGTTAACGATAGGAATTTAATTCTCTTGGATCCAATTGGTAACTACATTTTTTTCTCATTTTTAACTAATATTTAAAAAGTAATTTTTCGTGTCAATACTTTGATTTACATAGTTTAAGCTAATATTTTCTTGATATTTTCCTTTGACAACTAGCCCGTGCTGGAGCACGGGTTAACGATTAGTTATCCTTAATGGCAGCGTGTGGGTAGCACGCTGCTAATATTTGTGCTATTGCTCGCGTGTCGTTCTGCACGCTCCCATTGTGTTATAGGGGTATGAACCATCGTTGCACGCTGCTATTATTGTTATCCCTTTTTTCGCACGTCAGCTTATTCCAGCTGACGTGGCAGTGTATGAGCATAGCACTAGATATAATAACTCTTTACTTGATCCACATAACATATTCATATATACACACGATATGCATAACAATTTACAGTTTTACAAATCACAATCAACGTTGTTTCATAGGTTGTTTCATATATTTGCAACACATCTCAAGCAGGAGGATTGTGGAACAGTGGAAGTAACCACTTGTTTTAACAGAAATAAGCACATCTGGTCGTGGAGCTTTGATAGTGTCAGATTCGTCAGGTTCCCCACATCCAACTTAGGCTGCGAGGTAATAAATACGTATGATCAAAAGAGGTACAAAATATGAAAAATAGTAAACATAAAATAGAAGATGTTTGCATAGTAATTTAAATGGCTTATTTCCCTGCATTTTCCATTATGAAATCCATATGATAGGCAACATAGAAGCCACATAACATGGATCCTTATGGCTACTGGTGGCACCGAGACATAAAACATAGAAATTATATACTTCATATATTATCCAATAAATAAATCACTAACTAGTATAAGTTCTAGCAAAACTAACCGGGACAAACATGTTATGCTCTAGTCATGTGTAACTGGTCTTCTCTGCATTTTGTCTCCGCGAACGAAATGCGATAAATGATCTAAACAATATGAATGACATAAAATCCTTAGAATAATACATAACATATTAATTTATATTATGCAGATGCAAGAACAATCACCTATCAAGAAGTTACTTTGTATCCGTAAAATCTCTCGTCGGATTGCTAAGTTAAGAATCAAAATAATAGATTTGGCCATCCAATAGTGAGATACAAATAAGAATCCAATGAAAGCTAAAAATTTAAACTAGTTAGTTGGATAAATCCGAGGCGTAAAAAAGTTGCATAAGCAGCTATATTTTATCTTTTATTATAGGCCCACATGATTAACTTGTTATCTTTGAAAGCTACATCTATCACATGAGTAATGTAGTTCTCGACCACGACCGAGTCTGAATCAATTGACTGTCGCGAAACCATATGAGGGTCTACGATGAGTACTTTGATGTTATTGACTCCGACTCTCTTTTAATTGAACCTACATAAACAAAATATTTGTCAGTAGCAAAACTATACATAGCTAATACTGTACATGTTGACGCATCGAGTCAATTATATACTGACATCTCACTATCATGGCGTCCATCTCTAGAAGGTTTATCAGGAGATACAAATCTTCCAAATTGACTGGAAAAACGTTTGCATAGTTATGGTAGAAGTGTTCAGGTTCAAATTTAACCATAACTCCAGAGGTTTGCTCCGTTATAGGCTTCTTAAAATTATTGTCGTGGTAAGCCGCCAAAACTGATATAATAACGCCACAGTGCTGCCTAACAGTTTTCCCCTCGGGCAAATCTTCCACAAGTACGCCACCGCGGATGTAATTGTTGACTACATTCATAGTAGGCAGTTCAATGCCCTTGTCAAAAACAGCTGACAACTCTGTTGTGGTCACCATCGAAGTATATTTTGCTTCAAGCGGCTTCTTCCACCTGCTTCTCCTGGACTTTCTGGCGGGATTTGTTTCAGGCTTTAGCGGCACAACAGCAAGGGTACGAGCTGAGGTTGTAGTTGTGATTGGAGCCCGTTTGGGAGCTGCGGCATGAGTTTTGGATGGAGCTCTGGTTGGAGCTGTGGTAGGAGCTCGGGCAGAAACTGCTAGAACTGTGGTTGGAGCTGCGGTGGGAGCTGTTGTAGGAGTTATGGTTGGAGCTTGTTTGGGAGCTGCGGAAGGAGCTTTGGCTAGAGCTCCGGTTGGAGATGTGGCTGGAGCTCCGATTGGAGATGTGGTAGGAGCTCCGATTGGAGATGTGGTAGGAGCTCGGGCAGGAGCTGTGGCAGGAACTGCAGCATGAGTTGTGGATGGAGCTGGCATTGTGGCATTGATAGGCGCCGAAGGATTGTCTGTAATAATGTCGCATGTACGAATTAACTCCACATCAGTAGGCAACGTGATTCTAGTCAAAATATCCTCAATTGAAAAATTCTCGTAACCCGTATTTAAGAATTCTTCAATTGGATTAGGCCCTATTTGACCACCTTGAAACCATATATTCAATGCCATCATTATGGTAGGAACCATGATTCCCAACTTCCTTGTCACTTTGGTGGGGACGATTGAACTAACTTTTTTGTCCATAATTTTCTCAATATCCTTAGCGGAAATATCCTCAGTGGGTTTTTTCTTTTTCTTTCGATGCTCACTGTCATCATTGTAATAGTAGTTCCACTGGGCGCCGATTCCTGCACTAGCAACACGGCCAGATGTTGGCTTCTTCTGTACCAGCTTTCCGAGGGTCAAGTTTATCGCCCAGGTTAAAGGTTGATTCCAGGGGCGATCCATCGGAGGAGGTTTCACATTCCAGCTGATTTTGCTTACGCTACAAAAAAACATATGAAACATTTAGAAATGTAACTATTAGAATGTAGTCGACTTGATTACTAGTTCATCAATTAATTGCTCCGTCTTCTTGGCTGTTACATATTCCTCAGTTTTTTTGTCTCGATGGCACCGACCCCTGATAAACTCACGTTGCCGCCGGTCCTCGAATTTTTCCCAGGGCTTGATTTTGGCAGCAGTCAAAGGATCAGCGTCCTACTTTTCCCACTTCGACCTCTTGCGGTCGTAACCACGGCTTCCGAGAGTTACGAAACCTATGTTCATGTGACGCATGTCCAAAGCCCACTTCCGCAAATCTTTGTCCTCCTTCCTAGCCTAATTATTCTTCAATGTTTCCCACTCATCCTATATGATCATGGGATATGCCTTGTGTACCTTGGATTAATCATCAACCTTATCCACCATTCTTTGTACTCTCATTTTCCAACTCAAGTCCCTACTGAATTTGCCGAGGGCGTGGGTGTTTACCAGATTTTCGTTGAGATTCTTGTTGTTGTGAGGGTGTGGTAATTTGTACCATTTGTGCAACTTTGAGAGAAGGCTGGCACATAATTTTGCATTCTCCCTAATGTTTTTCTCGTTGATCAAAACGGTATCTCAAAGAATATATCCGCATTGGCCGTCATAACTTGCTGCAACTGAGGGCGGCCGAATACGCTCACCATTGGCAAGGCTTACTTCCAAAACAGTATCCGTTATATTGTCGAGCTTGTTTCGGGGCTTCTCCCTGTGTTTTTTCTTCGGTTTTGTGCCGTCAGTGCTAGTAGTAATCCCGTAGCCACCAGTGGCCCCGTCGTTGCCATCAGTTCCACTAGTTTCTTGCAAAAACTCCAATGATGCTTCTGCTTCTTCTTGTACTGTATCTTCTTGTGCTGCATTTTCTTTTTCTTGCGCCGCAGAGTTAGAACACGTCACCTTCTCATTGTGATCTCCCGACATCTCCGACCTAAGATTGAAATTCATCTCCGACATCTTCGGCATGACCTTTGCTAAAAAAGGGACATAAGGAGTTATCAGAAATTTGCCGAAATAGAAATTAATCGACATTTCTGCAAAACATCAGCAATTCATATCGATACACACCACGTAATCATCTATCGCAACATTACAACACAAGCAATCAAATTAACGGAAAATTTCGGCATGACATTTGCTAAAAGTAGGACATACTGAGTTGCCAGAAATTTGCCGAAATGGAAATTAATCGACATTTCGGCAAAACAATCAGCAACTTATATCGATACACACCACGTAATCATCAATCACAACATTACACCACAAACAGTAAAATTAACGGAAAATTTTGGCATGACCTTTGCTAAAAATGGGACATACGGAGTTGCCCGAAATTTACTGAAATGGAAATTAATCGACATTTTGGCAAAACATCAGCAACTCACATCCATATACACCACACAACCATTTCATCAAGCATGTTAAGGGCGCAGAGGATAATACCGATAGGTGGAGCAGCGAGCACGGCGTGGGCGGCGGCTCAACGGCGTGGGCGTGTCGCTTGGGCGCGAGCGTAGTCGGCGGCGAGGTCGAGCGCACGCGGCGTGGGCAGCGGCTCAACGGCGCTGGCGTGGTCGGCGGCGAGGTGGCATGGGCGGCGGCGAGGTCGAGCAGTGTCGGCGGAGAAATTGGGATCGAACAACTGTGTGCGCGTGGGGAAACTGCTTCGGCGCGATGATTGAATTTCCTTAAGTGAAAATAAAAGCACCGGACCAACCAGGCACATGCTGCCACTATTTGAGGTCCCACGGTCCAAATCTAATAGCCGCGTGCGGCCTCGGCAACACGCTGAAAATAATAGGGTACTAGTTGCGTGCGCCTGGGCCCACGTAATAGTCGTGTGTCAAAAGGCTTGGCACGCGGCTAGTATGGCTCTACTGGTTGCGTGCCCATTTTTAGAACGCGACCATTAATAACAACCGCGTGTCCTCATTAGGATCCGCTGTCAATAAACTTGCCCCTATAGCCATTTTCTACTAGTTGTAGACCTACCACGACTCACGATTATATGACCTACTCCAACTCTAATTTGCACTCACGAAATATCCATGCTAGATCTTAGGATTCGAGGGGTAATTGGATTAACTCCAACCATCTCTTCCTACGAAATGTCCTAAAGACATTACAGACACACACTATCCTCGTACACAAAGAAGAACAAGAATAAAACAAAATATGCTGCTACGGGGTCAAAACCTTGTAGCTGCAACATAAACCACTACCAAGACATCACTTGGAGTCTAATTCTTCAAAAACAACGCCTGCAAGAATGAACTAGTGCACAAGCATTGTCGCCGCCTGATCATAGATCTTAGGTTTTCACCTTGAAGAAAGTCTACGTTTTCAAAATAATGGGCCATTGCAAGACATAACCAATTAATGACAAAACTTAGATTTTACCGTGAAAGATAAGATTTAATACTCTTTCTGCCACCTCCGCTTGTTCTCATCAAAAAACTTATAGCATGCTAAATGTTGTTTTCCTTTCTACGAATCAAAACGTTTATTGCACAACATTGGGTTAGGATGGTTTTAGTGTCAAGTTTTTCACTTCTTGTTGGGATATCATCAAAGCTGACATCATGGAGATTATGTACCGCTTCTCCAACCTTCACACTTACAATCTTCATTGGCTAAACTCTGCGAATATTGTTCTCATTCCTAGAAATATGGTGCGGAAGAAATCACCGATTTCCGACCCATTAGCCTCATCCATGGGTTCGCAAAGATTGTGGCCAAGATTCTTGCTACTTGTCTAGTTGTTCGTATGAAAGAAATTGTCTCCATCGCCCAAAGCGTGTTCATCAAATCAAGATGCATACATGATCATTTTATGTTCGTGCAGAATTATGCGAGATGGCTTCATCGTAAAAAAAAGCCTTCCATCCTTTTCAAGATTGAGATCAAGAAAACCTTCCATTCGGTTTGTTGGAAATATATCTTGGATCTCCTCCAAAGATTTGGGTTCCCACCAAGGTTTCGTGATTGGATTGCCGCGCTCCTTTCATACTCAATGGTATCCTAGCACCCCAATTAACCACGGGTGTGGCTTGCAGCAAGGAGACCCATTTCTCCACTACTCTTTGACATAGCAATCGATCCATTACAACAAATGTTTTATGTGGCAACCTCCAATGGGAAGGTTCAACACCTCTCCGGGAAGCATGCTCATCTTTGTACCTCTCCTTATGCGGACAATGCCGCTATTTTCTTGGCTCCTTTCAAGGAAGACGTCGCCACGCTTGCACAAATCCTCATCAATTTTGGGAATGTCACTAGTCTTATGACTAACTTCCAAAATAGTTTTGTTGCCCTTATTCGTTGCCAAGACTTAGATCTCATCGATGTCTTTTTGGACCTTCCGGCCACCCTAACCACCTTTCCAATGTGATACCTTGGCCTTCCTTTTGCCCCATGCCAAAAAAAAGCTCAAGCGTGTCCATTTCCTATATATTGAAGACAAGGCGGCCAAGAAGCTTGCACCTTGGCAGGGAAGGTCTTTCAACATTGCGGGAAGCACCGCCTTGGCCAAGTCGGTCATCACGTCGCAAGCAATCTACCTCCTCACCGCTCTTGAGGTCCCGGTTGAGTTCCTTCAAGTGCTTGAATAGCTTATCCGGGCTTGGCTTTGGGCGGGTACATATAAGTTGTCCAGCGGGAAGCTCGTATGTCGTACGAGTTCTCTTGGTGGCCTTGGTGTTCTCAACTTGGAGATGTTATGTCATGCTCTTCGTCTTCGGTCGAGCCATAAAGGTCGTCGGTTGGGTCCGAACTTCCTTGCAGCAATGATGACATGCACCTCTTCTATTCGTTGACGAGAGTCACCATCGGTGAAGGTAATAAGGCTGGTTATAGTGGTAGTATCATAGGTAGTATCATGCATTTTAGGCCCACAAAAATAATGATGTGGCATCTAATTAAGGAGGAGAGATAGAATTTGAGTAACATAGGTGGATACTGTATCGTAGCGCATGTTACGGGAAAATTAAATGCAAAATAAATCTTGTATGTAGATTTATATTGAGAGCCTAAAGCATGTGTTTGAAGTGCTAGCTCCTGGGCTGATGGAAACAACTTTACAACCATTGCGACATCCATTTTCGCTCTGTCCAAAAAGAAAGCTTGGACAGTTAGGAAGGCCATGACCGGAAATGCTTGGGTCCATCAAATAGACTACTCAAATTGCTTTGGGGTCCAACACCTCCACGATTTTGTGCACATTTTGGCACTTCACTTCGCAACTTCATCTCCAGTATGGTTCCCATGACTCAATCATTTTGATAATCACCATCGCTGGTCGCTACTCGACAGCCGTCCACCTACAAGGCACAATTTGCAGGGACCCTTGAGCATATCCAAATGAATTACCTGCCAGAATATTTTTGAAACCATGAAAAGATAGCCGTTGTGATTATCAATATTCTCATAGTTGGCAAACCCTTGAGCATATCCAAATGAATTACTTGCCAGAATATTTTTGAAATCATGAAAAGATAGCCGTTGTGATTATTAATATTCTCATAGCTGGCACACCCTTGAGCATATCCAAATGAATTACCTGCCAGAATTGACCAGGGGTAAACGCGTATTACAATTGGCAGTTGGTGACAGCATGCTTCACATCTTCTTTCCATTTTCACACCGCGTGACATCCAAGGCTCTCGAACGGCCAAGATTCATTCAAATTAAGACCCTGGTATGCCCGGATTGGTTTAAAAGGCGCCGCCACTGGTCGAAAATTGTAGCACTCTCGGAAGCACCAGAGCATTGAGCCCTCCATTTCTATCTCTCGCTATCCCTAACAATGTCGTCGAGCGAGCACGCGTCGATGCTGGCGTTCGGCATATGCTCGCAGATGTCCATCTCGTACGGCATCGCCGCTCTCAAGGGCAGGTTCCCGGCGCAGGCAGACGGCGTGGCCGCCGTGCCGTCCTTCACGCAGATGTCGCCGGAAATGGACATCGACTACTTCGCCGTCTCCGACGGCTTCTTCGGCTCCTACGCCGCGAAGCACCTGGTTGGTCGACTGCACGTCGCCATCGCCAAGGGGATCGAGGACGAGCTGGTCGCCGACACCCCGCGGTTCGTAGAATGCCCCGACGACGTCGACGGCTGGTGGAGGAAGCTCGTCCTGGACGCTTTCCGCGTCGTGGACGACGAGCTAGTCGCCAGCGTCCGGAGTGGTATGCCTGCCGGCTCCCCGGCTGTCGTTGCGCTGGTGACGAAGGATTATCTCGTGATCACCAGCCGCGGCGCAACCTGCAAGGCCGTGATCTACAGCAACGAAGAGGTCATGCCCGTGCAGCTCACCTCTGAGCGCAGGCCTGAGGTAATGCTTCCGCTTTTCTCTAGTTTCTCTTCCGTCTCAAATATTCAGAGGCTAGATCTAGCTTCCTTTCGTTGTGTTTCCAACTTTCCATTTCCATGTTTCAGTATGCCAAATAAGTTGTGACGCATGAAATGGAAACTTTTCGCTTAGGGTATACCTGATCACATATGAACTTATCCGAATTCTTCAGAGAATTCTACTCTACAAGGGTTCTTCCAAAATCCTCACTAGATAGTTCCCTAAACATACGATTTGGAGGCTAAGAAACATAGTAAAGGAAAATATATGCAAATTTCGTCAACCATGAGAGAAGGCGGTCGGCATAGGTTTTCAGTTAACTGTGTGTTTTGTACATCTTCAATGGCTGATGCCAACCGTAGGCTACTCGTAGGTATTTTTTACACCTTTGAGAAAAAAAATAGGTCACGCTTCTGATTTGTGGCAAAAGATCCACATGACTAGGAGAGGAATGGAGTCCCACACTTACTCAGAAAATCAGGATGCTGCCGTGTTCATTGTATATGGAGATATATGTAAATTCATCATATCTACAATATACTTAGGAGTAAATGTGGTACTTTTGCTGAGCCATGGATATTTGCACTTCATATTTTGAGAATGCTTTACGGATGGCCAGTTCTTCGATCCGTACTTTTTTTTATCAAATAATTGCAGATTTCACCTTGCCGTGCTCTCCTCCTAGCTAGCTCTGACCTCTGAGCATCAAAACATGATGCAAAGGCTAGAAAAAATGACTATGGGGGCCATTTCTTAACAATTATATTTTTAAATCATATTCTTAAGTTTGATATATGTGATCACGATACTGTCACCGTCCTTATATTTGTCTCAAGTCTCCATAGTTGTACAAAAATTAAAATTATCACCGTTTAGGTATGACCATAGAATTCTCATGATGACTGTTTAATTTGCTAGTTATGCACCATGAGTTTATGTCGAAAAGTTAATACTTACATAGTTCATGGTGTGTACTTGTGTAGCCATATAAGCAAAAGGAGCAGGAGAACGTACAAGATACAGGAGGTCATGTGGTCGGATCTTCCTGCAACCAGGAGGACAATATATGTAAGTCCAAACTACAATGGGCATCTCTCATGTTCTCTTCGAGCAACTACCATATTTTTATTCATGACGTTGAAAACATGATTCTAACATGTGTGTTTTGGTTCCATATACATGATTCAAGCTACATGACACCCTTAACCCATTCTGTTTTTCTAAATCATACTAGCTCCATCGTAAGGCTTAAGGGTTTTTATTCGAAAAGTCAAACCAAGTAAAGTTTGACCAAACTTTTAGAAGAATCTATCAACAAATATAATATTTTGCAGATATCATACGAAACTATATTTCATTGTCTATCTAATGACATTGATTTTGTATTTTGCATGTTAATGATTTTTAGAAAAAAGTTAGTCAAACTTGACATAGTTTGACTTTCTAAAAATAATATAGCCTTAAGCTCTGGGATGAAGGTAGTATTTTGGGAAGACTTCATGTCATATCGTCGAAAGAAACAGAAAATTGTTTGAAATAGTACCGCATGGGCTAATCTCTATAGGATTTGTAGAACAAACGTCATTCTTTTTTTCCGATGATGAACCCTATATTACTTGTAAAGTTTAAGTATTACACTGGGGCTCTGCATAATTGAGATGCAAACAACCATTCCAATCCACAAGTTACAACCATAAATAAAATGAATTGCTCGACGGGTGCACAAGAAAGGACGTAAAAAAGTCTAGGGCGAAGGAATGCACTCGTCGAGCAACATGCATGACACGTACCTGGTGTAGTTTTCTTATTCGGTTTTTGTAAATCATGAAGCCAATCAAAGGCCAATATTATTTCTTGCCTTCTTGTTTCTACCATGCTGAAGAGTGAAGACTAAAGAGATGCACTTCCTTCGCAGTGTTCAGGCCGTATTTCCCAAAACCGGGAGTCTTAATGGTGGAGCGGAAGCCACAGGACAAGTTCCTGATCCTTGCCACCGGCGGGCTCTGGGACCACGTCAGTTCAGCCGAGGCGGGCAGCTTCATCAAGACGAGGCTGCACACGAGCTCACTGGACATACTTGCAAAGGAGTTGGCTGAGCTTGCGATGGGCAAGGGCAGCCTGGGCAACGTGACAGTCGTCATCATACTGTTCAACAATTTCTAGGACGAATATCATCCTGGGGCTTTATAGAAGTGATCTGCAATTCCTATGTTCGTCATTAGTTCAATTATCATGTGGTATGGAAACTTTGTTGTTATCTTAAGTTGATTGCTTAGAGGGATTAAGAACCGGTTTGTTGGATTGCTTCTGTATTTCAAGATGGATCATCGTGATGGCCGTATTTCGCTGAAGTGATATTTTTCTAACCGTGAACTGAATTGACGTAGTTACTGTGAATGTTCTGAATATGATTTTTTCTTCTAATTTTAGGGACTAAATTCATTTTGGACAAGCGTAAATACACATACAGAAACCGCACAACGAGTTTGCTGTGGTTATTATTCGTCATCTGGCATATAGATATGCATCTGTAAAAATTACGCATGGTGTAGTTTCAAGTTGATCAGCGTGGACGCGCCAACAATGTAGTTTATTTAACGTTTTGTAGCATATAAACAGATAGAAATAATACATCACCAATAGAAATTCAATTAACTAATTGACACTAAGCAATAGAATTTATCATGGGCCCTTGTTCGATCGTATAGCTTGCTCATTTTATTATATGGTCATCGGAATTCTGGACCATTTCCTGTGTATTCCATGCGTGTGTGGTTCTCCAGCTCAATCTCATGGTTCATCAGTAACCCTGCATGAAATGCAACAACGACGACGTCGAAGCGAACGAAAGAACAGGTTAATTTTCACATTCACATCCATGGTGAGGAAATTAAGATACATACGGTGCATGTCTACACGTAGTACGTACTGGTTACAGTCCATGTTGGGGGTGACGACGAAGTTGATGGAGAGGCCGCACGCGCCGGGGAGCGCGGCCGCGCGTCCGAAGTCGACGCTGGGGAACCCGGTGGCGGCCGCCGCCTTGACGCAGTTGCAGGTGGCGACACGGTCGGCGGTGGTGGCGGCGAGCTGGTTGAGCACCCGGAGGCTGTTGCAGCAGATGCCGTAGGGCGTCATCCCAGGCGCGCCGCCGAGGTACGGCATGCAGGGGGCCATCAGCTGGGTGACCTGGCCGCACTGCACCACCGCCGAGGCGCCGCGCGGGGTCGCGGCGATGGCCAGAGTCGCCAGGAGGAGCGCGGCGATGGCACGGCTCGCGTGGAAGCCCATCCCGTAAGTATATATTTGTCTTGGGTGACGTTGTCTGTGTGTGAGGTCTGAGCTGGGTTTGCTGGGCGTTAGTGGTGGCCGGAGTCGCTGCCATGGCGTCGAAGATATATAGGGCGAGGCTGTCTTGGGGAGAGAGTGTACCATGTAGAGTTGTTGTGTCACGTCGCCGGTGCGCGCGCCTGCCGTGCCAGGAATTTCGAAGGTGCCATCTTGGATGAGTCTTGGGCGGTGGTTGGGCAGGGGAGAGTGCATGAAGCCTGCAGAAACCCATGACACGCGTATTTCTAATTGCCTATACCTGGGCCTGGTACGCTACCCACTGCCGCTCAACATAGTTGTGCCCAGTTACTACTATTGGGCTAGAGGGGCATCTTTGATCCTGCCTTTGGTTTGTAGTTTTGAAATAATAAATGGCAAAGGATGTAAAGTGTGATAATTGTGTTGGAAATGTGTTTCTGATGGTTTAAAATGGACCAGGGTTTATGGGTTTAATTGTCTACTCTTTTTTTGGGTTGTAGTGGACAAAAATTATTCATCAAAGACATAATATTGGTGGAACTTCAACATGTGTCCGATAAGCATTTATATGTGCATCACGTCCTAACATAGAAATGATGCAACACATCTCTCTTATACTCCTCAAGAAAGGGAAAAATTCAAGCAATCTTAAATTAAGAATCAACTAAGTATAACCTTAGGTAATTTGACATAATGTTTGAATCACAAATATGCTATCTAATACACATTTCTCCCCACACATGCTCTTGCAAACAAGTTGGATCAAAACAAGTAATTAAAACGGGCATCTATCAATACATCTTACATATAATATGTTCCAATCTCATATATCCACTACTAGGAAAAGGCCTAGCCGTAAGACAGCCAGCAGTGGCGCACCATGACTGCCGTGCGCCACTACTACTTAGCAGTGGCGCACCACAAAACGGTAGGCCACTGTTACAAAAGTAGTAGTGGTGCACCTCGATTGTGGTGCGCCATAAGTAAGTGGTGACAGGAGGCCAGCTCCTCCCCCAACCTAGTAGTGGCGCACGTCTCCGGGGTGCGCCACTGCTACATTACTTACCTATGGCGCACGTTAAAGTGGTGCGCCACTGCTAGGAGGTGTCCAGAGCCCGTTTAGAGATGATAGGCTTAGCAATGGCGCACATCAGTGGTGCGCCACTGCTACATAGGTTACCTATGGCGCATGTCTTTAGGTGCGCCACTGCTAGGGGTGGTGATGACCCACAAGTATAGGGGATCGCAACAGTCTTCGAGGAAGTATTACCCAATTTATTGATTCGACACAAGGGAGACAAAGAATACTTGTAAGCCTTAACACGGAGTTGTCAATTCAGCTGCACCTGAAACAGACTTGCTCGCAAGAGTTTATCGTAGTAACGTTTTATGGCAGTGGAAATATTGAAATAACAGCAGCGGTGAAATAAAGACAGCGGTAGTGATTATAGTAAACAGCAGATTAAGATATGTAGGCACGGGGACGGATTTAACGGGCGTTGCATGGATGAGAGAAACTCATGTAACAATCAAGGCATGGGCATTTGCAGATAATAATAAAACGGTATCCAAGTACTAATCAATCAATAGGCATGTGTTCCATATTTAGTCGTACGTGCTCGCAATGAGAAACTTGCACAACATCTTGTCTCTACCAGCCGGTGGCAGCCGGGCCTCTAGGGAAACTACTGGATATTAAGGTACTCCTTTTAATAGAGTACCGGAGTAAAGCATTAACACTCCGTGAACACATGTGATCCTCACATCGCTACCATCCCCTCCGGTTGTCCCGATTTCTGTCACTTCGGGGCCATTGGTTCCGGACAGCGACATGTGTATACAACTTGCAGGTAAGATCATAAACAACGAATATCTTCATGAATCAATAACATGTTCAGATCTGAGATCATGGCACTCGGGCCCTAGTGACAAGCATTAAGCATAACAAGTTGCAACAATATCATAAAAGTGACATCTACGGATACTAGGCACTATGCCCTAACAATCTTATGACTATTACATGACCAATCTCATCCAATCCCTACCATCCCCTTCAGCCTACAGCGGGGGAATTACTCACACATGGATGGGGGAAACATGGCTGGTCGATGGAGAGGCGTTGGCGGTGATGGCGGTGAAGATCTCCTCCAATCCCCGTCCCGGCGGAGTGCCGAACGGAGACTTCTGGCTCCCGCGACGGAGTTTCGCGATGTGGCGGCTCTGGAGGGTTTCTGGCGACTTCGACTTCTCTCCGTGCGTTTTTAGGTCGAACCCGATAAGTAGTCCGAAGGGGGGCGTCGGAGGCCAGCCGAGGGGCCACACCACATGGCCGCGCGGGCCCCCAGGCCGCGCCGCCACTGTGGTGTGGGGCGCTCGGGCCTCCACCTCTCTTGCCCTTCTGGCTCCGTCAATATTCTGGTAAAATAGGGCCTTCTGCATACATTCCGAGGATTTTCCCGAAAGTTGGATTTCTGCACAAAACGAGACACCGAGCAGTTCTGAAAACGAAGTCCGTGTTAGTTGTATCCAAAATACACAAATTAGAGGCAAAACAATAGCAAAAGTGTTCGGGAAAGTAGATACGTTTTGGACGTATCAACTCCCCCAAGCTTAGCTTATTGCTTGTCCTCAAGCAATTCAGTTAACAACTGAGCGATAAAAGAACTTTCACGAACACATTTGCTCATATGATGTATATATTCTCATGCTATGGCTAATACTTAAGCAGTTCATAATGAGACACATGCAAATAAGATCATCCAACAGCTATGTCAATCATGGAGAAGTACCAACAATTAATAATAAGCACCATGAATCATGTATATAAGCAGGATTGCAATGTTCATGAGAGAATATGATAAAGTGGTATCTCGCTTGCCCGTATTTGATCGGCAAAACATAAATGCCGAAGCACCTCTGGAGTTCATAGAAAGACTAGAAGTAGTGATTGTCAAAGATAAAAGCATCAAAGTTATACCACAATCAATTATATTTTGAGACAAGCATATTATACTAAGAATGACAGTTGTGCTCTCAAGATAGTGCTCAAAGAAAGAATGGAGACACAACATAAAAGTAAAAGATTGACCCTTCGCAGAGGGAAGCAGGGATTAACATGCGCTAGAGCTTTTCATTTGTAAAGCAGGAGTAAAATTATTTTGAGAGGTGTTTGTTGTTGTCAACGAATGGTAATGGGTACACTAACTACCTCATCAACCGGACTCACAAGAGCGGCTCCCATGAATTATTTTTGGTTGGCACTCCTTCCAACCTTTCTTTCACAAACCATGGCTAACCGAATCCTCGGGTGCCTGCCAACAATCACATACCATGAAGGAGTGCCTTTTTATTTAAGTTTTATTATGATGATGACACTCCCCCCAACCTTTGCTTACACAAGCCATGGCTAACCGAATCCTTCGGGTGCCGTCCAACAATCACAAACCATGGAGGAGTGTCTATTTAAGTTAATTAATTCGGGACTGGGAATCCCATTGCCAGCTCTTTTAGCAAAATTATTGGATAAGCGGATGTGCCACTAGTCCATATGAGAGTCCGTCAAAAGTAAATGACAAGGTTGAAAGCTAAACACCACATACTTCCTCATGAGCTATGAAACATTAACACAAATTGAGAAGTATTTTGAAAGTTTTAAAGGTAGCGCATGAAATTTACTTGGAATGGTTTGAAATGCCATGCATAGGTATTTATGGTGGACACTTTGGAACAACTTGGTTTTCAGGTGTTTGGAAGCACGAGCGGCGTTCCCGCTCAGTACAAGTGAAGGCTAGCAAAAGACTAGGGAGCGACAAATCAAGGAAGCAATAACTGTCATAATCATGCTTGCGGCAAAATAAATTAACGGAGGCATAAAAGTGATACAAGAACTCTGAAGCAATATAAATCATCGAGGCTTAATTGACTTTTCGTTCAGTCATATGCATGCGTGAGCATGTGCCAAGTCGATATAAATGAATTATTCAGAGGAGGATACCACAATGCCATACTTACTCATGAATAAAACAATGCAAGCAAACATTCATGACATGCTACTCATATTAATAAATTGGAGCTAAACATGAGAGATCATGAACTACTAGACTTTCTCAAATAACATATACCTCACATGAACCAACTAAGCATGCTCACATGGATGAGTATATGTACAAAAATGAAAGCAAATAGAGTTCATACCAGCCTCTCACCACAATCAGATTGTCATAGATCGTCATTATTGCCTTTTCACTTGTGTAGCTTGGATAATATGAAATGAAAACCACGCTCCAGCCACCGAAAACCATTGAACTCATGATGAACTTTACAAACCAAAGAAGAACAGCAAATATTTTTGGTGTTTTCGAATTAGAAACAAGAACGAAGGAAAACAAGCAAACAAAGCAAAATCTTTTTGGGTTTTCTCATAACAAACCAACGATAGCAAATAAAGTAAACTAAGAGCAAGGAACCAAATAAACAAATGGTGAAGAGAAACAACAGAAATATTTTTGGTCTTTTTGTGTTTTAGGAAAGAAACAAAGCGAAAACAAAAGAATGCAAACTAACAGAAACACAGAAAAGCAGGATGACAGAAATCTGCCAAATCCTGACAGCAGTACAGAAATCGAAATTAACAAAAATCTTCCATTGCTCAGACCAAAAAGTGTTCAACTAATGAAAGTTAGATAACAACCTGGGGAACATGCTCAAAAATTGGCAACTCAAAATAACGTTCTGGCTGTGCGTACGAATTTTTTGGTAACAGCCCAGAATCTGTTTTTGGACAGCACTTCCCCAAATATCATCTCCCTCTCATTAGAAAACCACTCTAAGAGACTAAGCAAGTATGTACAAGTATCCAGCAACCATAATATGCAAAGAATGAGTGATGCCGGTATACCTCCCCCAAGCTTAGGCTTTTGGCCTAAGTGGAGTTCATTCCCACGGTCCCCATGAAGTGGTGTCTCCGTAGTACGACGAAGAACGACCCGGTTCCAGGTATGTGCTGGAGGAAACGTCGGGGTATGTGACGGTGTAGTCGTAGGAGGGCTCGGCGTTCTCGGAGTCATGTTGCTGGTGGAATTCTTGTATCTTCATATGTTCCTCCACCGCCTCCTTAGTGAGCGACCATGATTGCCTGTCAATATTGAACAAACCTGGCTGGGGAAGAGGAATTTCCTTCTCATTCCCATCAGCAAACAACATTCTATAGACCATATTATCTATAGTGGAGTCAGTAGTAACAAAATGATGGCTCTTCATAGCAGCAATATCTAGTCTCCTAGGGGTTAATGGCACATCATTAGAATCAAGAGGAATCTCTAGATGTGTTAAAATGCGTGTGCAATAGTTCCTCCAAAAATAGGCCCCCTGCTAGACAGGCGGCGAGCAATAAGAGAACCAAGATGATAAGATGTCTCTCCAGTAAGTGCAATTCAAGAAAGCAAGATGGTAGCTAGAGATATTGCTAGTATTTTCTCTACCCAAAATGCTAGTAGCAATGTAATATGAAATATTTAATAGCGGGGAGTTGAATGTTTCTTATCTTCCCTCATGGTGCGGCAATCATCCTCGGTGATCCCTCGGTAGAGCTCCAACAGGTCCCGGGGGTTGTCATCAATCCTCCTTGCTGTACCTACAGGGGCAATATCCAATGCACGACAAAATTCTTCCAATTTCATAGTAACAGGAATATCATAGATCTTGAATGCAACTGTCGGCTCAAATTGCGCGTTGTGGAACTTGAAGCTCTCAACGAAAACTTTGGTGAGCCTGTAGTATTGTTTCCTTTCATCTCCCACGTAGGTGGCTAAGCCTGCCCTGTTGACAAGGGTGAAGAAATCATCCAATATCCCTGCATTTGTCAGAAAATCATAACATGGGAAGGATGAAGCATTAGGAGCCCCATTGTCCTCCTCGGGCGCGAAGCTAGGCGCGATGACATCCTCATTGTAGGATCGCCTAATCTGAGTAGACGCCCTTGAGGCCTACCGGTGCTGGTTGTTCCCTTCTTGAACAATTCTCCAAATTTGAATTTCTTCATCTTCCTATTCTGAAATTTTCAACAATCATTATAAAATTTGATTTCAAGGTATATAATTGAAGGGAACTACTATAGGAACTTGCTAGAGTACTAAACATGCATCAAAACTAATTTCTTCCTCTTAGAACAAGCATGCAAGCTCACTAAACATGTTATCTACAGCAGCAAAATATTCAAGATATACTCAACCAAATGAAATTCTAATTGGACAATCAAAGGAGTCACATACCAAGGAGTAAAAGTGCCAAATTTCAAGCAAAAGGGCTGAGCAAGGAGATCGAAAAATCGCGAGTTCTTGAGCGAAACACGAGTGAGAGGAACTTGGTACGAGTTTTTTCGGGAGAGAGAAGATGTTGGGAGGAAGAGATGATGTAGTGGGGCAAGGAGGGGCCCACACCACAGGGTGGCGCGCCCACCTCCTTGGCCGCGCGGCTGTGGTGTGGCACCTCTGGTGCCCCACAGGTCATCCTCTGGTGCTCCCAGTGCCTCGTCGAAAAATAGGACTGTGTAATTTTTGTAATTTTTAGAGAACTTCGAAAAATGCACATTTCTGGGTATTAAATTAATGATTACTGCGCAGGAAAATGATTTCCAAAATCTTAAACAACTAAAGCATATTGCAAAACAAAAGTGCTACAGCAAGTAAAATAAGTGGAGGGAGAAAGAAAGAAAGAAATGTTGTTTAACTCTTTTATGCAATAAAATATACTTGTTAACAAGGTTGATCAAGTCTTGCTACCAAATAAATTTTATATGACATAAGAAGAAATAAACCTCAAATCAATCATGTTACCTTATATTGAATTGATATGGATCCAATCACAAGAGTTTGATATTCTTCTTTAGGCTCATATATAGGACAATCAATGGATCCCACTTTGATAGTTTTCACATTAAAAATTGTATTAACTCCACATACTTTATCAATCCTCTTGGGAAAATAGACAGTGTGTTCCTTATCATCAACATTGAAAGTAACCATGCCTTTATTGCAATCAATAACAGCCCCTGCAGTATTAAGAAAGGGTCTTCCAAGAATAATGGACATATTATCATCTTCAGGCATTTCCAACACAACAAAATCAGTTAATATCAAGCAATGCTTAGTAACTTGAACAGGAACATTTTCACATAAACCAACAGGAATAGCAGTAGATTTATCAGCCATTTGCAAAGATATATCAGTTGGTATTAACTTATCTAAATCAAGTCTCTTATAAAGAGAAAAAGGCATTACACTAACACCTGCTCCCAAATCACATAGAGCAGTTCTAACATAATTATTCTTAATAGAACAAGGAATAGTCGGTATACCTGGGTCGCCCAACTTCTTTGGAATCTTACCATTGAAGGAGTAATTAGCGAGCATAGTGGAAATTTCCTCATTGGGGACTTTCCTTTTGTTAGTAACAATATCTTTCATATACTTTGAATAAGGAGGCAATTTAATAGCATCAGTCAAAAGGGATTTGCAAAATAAAGGTTTCATCCAATCACAAAATTTATTATAATGTTCCTCCTCCTTTGATTTAAGTTTCTTAGCAGGAAAAGGCATTTGCTTTTGAACCCAAGGTTCTCTCTCATTACCATGTTTCTCAGTAATAAAATCTTCTTTAGTGTACTTTTTATTTTTAGCAGGCTTTTCAGGTTCTTTTTCAATTTCTTCTTTATCGAGTATCATTCTTATCATTATCTTCCTCATGTTCATTACCACTTTCAGTTTCAGCATCAGAAATAGAAATACTATTAGGATCATTAACAGGTTCAGAGGATTCTACAACATTCTTATGTTTCTTTTTCTTTTTCTTAGATGGAGCACTAGTTTTAATTAGTTGAGAATCTAGTTCAATTCTTTAGATGCCCTTCAGGATATAGAGGATCCTGGGTAGAAACACCACCTCTAGTTGTTACTTCATAAGCATGTTTTTCTTTAGAATTATTTCCCAACAAATCATTTTGCACTTTAGTAAGTTGATCAATTTGAGTTTGAACCATTTGAAAATGTTTAACAAGTATCTTAACATCATTGGAGGTTCTCTCCACAATACCATGCAATTCACTAATAGCTCGAGAATTTTCCATTAAATGATTCTCTACTCTCATATTAAAGTTTTCTTGCTTAACAATATAATTATCAAACTCATCTAAGCATTGAGCAGGAGGTTTTGAATACGGAATATCTTCCCTAGTAAAGCGTTGAAGAGAGTGTACCTCAATCATGGATGGAGGGGGAATTATCTCACATAAATCTTCTATAGGAGGTAAATTCTTCACATCTTCGGTTTAATACCCTTCTCTTTAAGAGACTTCTTGGCTTCCCTCATATCTTCATCATTTAATTTAATCATACCCTCTTCTTCACTATCGGTGTCGGGGTTGGTTCAGGTGTATACCAATCATCATGATTCCGGCCTATTTTAGCCAATAATTCTTCAGCGTCGTCTGGAGTTCTTTTCCTGAAAACACAACCAGCACAACTATCCAGGTATGCCCTAGACTCAATGGTTAGTCCGCTATAAAATATATCAAGTAAATCATGCTTTTCCAAATCATGGTCAGGCTGAGCTCTAATAAGAGAGCAAAATCTCTCCCAAGCCTCAGGCAATTTCTCTCCATCTTCCTGGTCAAAATTATAAATTCTCTGCAAAGCAGCATGTTGAGCACTAGCAGAAAGTATTTCCGGAAGAAAACATCAAGCAATTCTTTTGGACTTTTAATAGAACCAGGAGGCAAATTATTATACCAAGTTTTAGCATCATCGTTTAATGAGAAAGGAAAAAATTTAGCGACAAAATAAGTACGCATCTTAATATCATCAGAAAACAAGCCACTAAGAGTAGATAACTCAGTCATGTGTTCAACAGCACTTTCTTTTTCAGTACCACAAAAGGGTGTTTTCTCAACAATAGCTATATGAGATAGATCAAGAGAAAAATCATAATCTTTATCCCTAATGTTTATAGGAGATGTGGCAAATTTAGGATCAGGAGATAATTTATATCTAACAGCATGTTCTGCAAGCAACTTTTTAATTTTCCTTGCATCAGTAGTAGCATTGCATTTTTCAATAAAATCATCATCAAGCTCTACATAATCTTCATCAAGATCATCACTAGAATATTCAACAGACTCAGGTGAATTAACAGGTGTAGCAGCATTTTCATTAGGAGTTTCAGTATTTTCAATTTGTCTAGACTTAGCAATTGTAGCATCTAGAAAAGATCCTAACGAACCATCATTATCAAGCACAGCAGAAGCATCAACACAATTATGAGAGGAATTTTCAGATTCAGTAGAAGTACCAGCATTTGAAGCTTGTGGTGGTGAAACAAGTTTACTTATCACAGATGGTGAATCAAGAGCAGCAGAGGTACTAAGAGTTGTACCTTTTCTTGTAGTGGATGGTAATATGGCGATCTTAGTATCGCGAGGTTTACCCATGATGGAGAATTTGCAGCGAACAATATCAATCCAAGTGAACTTCCAAATAAAGCTATGCTCCCCGGCAACGGCGCCAGAAAATAGTCTTGATGACCCACAAGTATAGGGGATCGCAACAGTCTTCGAGGGAAGTATTACCCAATTTATTGATTCGACACAAGGGGACAAAGAATACTTGTAAGCCTTAACGGCGGAGTTGTCAATTCAGCTGCTCCTGGAAACA
The DNA here is from genome assembly GCA_030979885.1 of Lolium multiflorum. Taxonomy (NCBI): domain Eukaryota; kingdom Viridiplantae; phylum Streptophyta; class Magnoliopsida; order Poales; family Poaceae; genus Lolium; species Lolium multiflorum. The sequence goes on from JAUUTY010001232.1 coordinate 48,480, forward strand.
GACTTGCTCGCAAGAGTTTATCAAGAGTAACGTTTTATGGCGGTGGAAATATTGAAATAACGGCAGCGGTGAAATAAAGACAGAGGTGATTATAGTAAACAGCGGATTAAGAATCAGAGGCACAGGGACGGATTTAACGGGCGTTGCATGGATGAGAGAAACTCATGTAACAATCAAGGCATGGGCATTTGCAGATAATAATAAAACGGTATCCAAGTACTAATCAATCAATAGGCATGTGTTCCATATTTAGTCGTACGTGCTCGCAATGAGAAACTTGCACAACATCTTCTGTCCTACCAGCCGGTGGCAGCCGGGCCTCTAGGGAAACTACTGGATATTAAGGTACTCCTTTTAATAGAGTACCGGGAGCAAAGCATTAACACTCCGTGAACACATGTGATCCTCACATCGCTACCATCCCTCCGGTTGTCCCGATTTCTGTCACTTCGGGGCCATTGGTTAGCGACATGTGTATACAACTTGGGGTAAGATCATAAACAACGAATATCTTCATGAATCAATAACATGTTCAGATCTGAGATCATGGCACTCGGGCCCTAGTGACAAGCATTAAGCATAACAAGTTGCAAGAATATCATAAAAGTGACATCTACTGATACTAGGCACTATGCCCTAACAATCTTATGACTATTACATGACCAATCTCATCCAATCCCTACCATCCCCTTCAGCCTACAGCGGGGGAATTACTCACACATGGATGGGGGAAACATGGCTGGTCGATGGAGAGGCGTTGGTGGTGATGGCGGTGAAGATCTCCTCCAATCCCCGTCCGGCGGAGTGCCGAACGGAGACTTCGGCTCCCGCGACGGAGTTTCGCGATGGGCGGCTCTGAGGTTTGGCGACGACTTCTCTCCGTGCGTTTTTGGGTCGAACCCGATAAGTAGTCCGAAGGGGGCGTCGGAGGCCAGCCAGGGGGCCACACCACATGGCCGCGCGGCCCCCCCCGGGCCGCGCGCGTGGTGTGGGGCCCCGGGCCTCCACCTCTCTTTCCTTCGGCTCCGTCAATATTCTGGTAAAATAGGGCCTTCTGCATAAATTCCGAGGATTTTCCCGAAAGTTGATTTCTGCACAAAAACGAGACACTGGAGCAGTTCTGCTGAAAACAGCGTAAGTCCGTGTTAGTTTTATCCAAAATACACAAATTAGAGGCAAAACAATAGCAAAAGTGTTCGGGAAAGTAGATACGTTTTGACGTATCAACTCCCCCAGAGATGAGAGGCTTGCTTGGCCACCAGCGGTGCGCCATTGCTATGTCACCCTAGCAGTGGCGCACGGCTAGGTGGTGACTCTAACTTTTCCTGCTTTTCACCCTCCACTCACATGTGCCACCCACTTTCCCCAAACACTCTTCCACCACCACCTCCCACCAAATCTGGATCTGGTCGTGTTGCCCCTCCTTCCCACCTCATTTTCACCTCTTCATTCACCAAAATTAAGTTGGTAAACTTAATTTTCTTCATAGGTAAGTAATGGTGAAGCTTTCTTAGCTCAATACCCTACTCAATCTCAACTTTTTACCTCATCCAACACTCTAGGTCTCGCCGTATCGGTAACTTTGTTGGTTTTATGCTTTGTGTGTGACCGGCCGGTTCCGATCGTCTTGCACACACACGTGTGTGTGCACATATGTTATGCGAAGCTCATGTGTGTGTTGTGTGCGCATGCGCGAAAAGCGTCTCACGTGCATGTGTGTTGTATGCGAAGCCGTGTTGTATATGCAAAGCCTCCGATCCACACATGTGTTGCATGTGTTTGTTTGCAGGGATTTGAAATGCGATGGAGTTGCCAATATTTTGCCGAAACGTTGATTCATTTCCGTTTCGGCGAATAGTGTGGGCATACTACGCATATACATATGTCCTATTTTTAGGGAAGGTCATGCCAAAATTTTCTTTTGGTATGCTAAGATATCCATTTTCTCTATACCCGCAGGCGACCATGGTCCGCATGATGAGCGAAGGTGTGGCTAGGTTTTTGAAAGCCGCGACAGCCGAGATGATTAGAAATAACCAAAAGGAGATAAGATGTCCGTGTCGAAGATGCAAGCTGACGAGCCTTATGGACCCTAAAGACGATATGGTGCGGGACCACCTTCTCATGCGTGGTTTCATGGATGGCTATCGGTGGGAAGGCGACGAAGATGATTATGAATTTGTCCATGGGATTTCAACAAGAAATAAGGAAGGAGGTGATCAGGATGTAGAAGATCTCGGACATGATCAGGATGTAGAAGATCCCGGAGATGATCATGATCACAATGTAGGAGATCCTGGACCTGATGATGGGAATATCAAGATGGAGGTCATCATGAAGATGAAGACGATGGACCATCGTCGATGGACTGGGTGCAGGACCCTTATCTTCAAGAGCTGCTTCTCAAGCAGACGAGTAACGCAAGAGCTGCCGCCCGAGAGAAAGCCAAGATGGATCAACTGGAGGTAGACGCGGTTACTCCATTGTATGAAGGATGCAGGCCGGAGGATACCCGCCTGAAAGTAACGCTCATGGCTCTGGAGATGAAGGTAAAGCACAAAATGACCGACACATCCTTCAACGACAACATGTCATTCTGGCAGGAACGTCTTCCCAAAGGTAACACGTGTCCGACTAGTATCGAGGAGGCCAAGAAAATCGTGTGTCCTCTGGATTTACCGCATGTGAAATATCATGTGTGCTTGAACGATTGCATCATTTATCGGAACGAGCACGCGGAGTGTACCATATGTCCGGAGTGCGGCGTCAGTCGGTACAAGAAGGGGAAGAAAGCTCCTCGGAAGGTGGTGTGGTACTTTCCGATCACTCCTCGTCTGCAGTGGTATTTCGGATCCTAAGCAAGCAAAGCTAATGCGCTGGCACGCGGAGATGAGGAAGGGAGAAGATGACGCTGATGATCCGAAGAAAAAGAAAAAGGACAGGATGTTGAGACACCCTTCGGATGCTAGCCAGTGGAATGCGTTGAACCTCGAGTACCCAGAATTTGGGGACGATCCTAGGAACATAAGGCTGGGCGCGAGCACCGATGGAGTCAATCCGTTTGGCAGCCAGAGCAGCACGCATAGCACCTGGCCCGTGTTTGTGTGGATGTACAACCTCCCCCTGGTTGTGCATGAAGAGGAAGTACATTCAAATGAGTATGCTAATTGAAGGGCCGAAACAACCAGGGAACGACATCAATCTGTATATGGGGCTTCTGAAAGAGGAGCTAGCCACGCTATGGGACACGCCTGCCAATACGTGGGACGCCGCCGCGGAAGAATATTTCCCTATGAGAGCCGCACTGCTCACGACGGTGCACGACTTTCTCGGTTGCGGATATGTCGCGGGGCAGGTGGTCCACGGATTCAATGCATGCGTCAGGTGCATGGACGACACAACGTACCGCCAGCTAGATAGAGATCCCGGGTCCTCGAAAACGGTGTTCATGGGACATCGAAGGTGGCTTCGCGACGAAGACCCATGGAGGAAACGCAAGGATCTATTCGATGGTGAAGACGAACCCCGAAGACGGCCACGTACGAGAAGCGGCGAGCAAATAGACGAGCTATTGAAAAATTGGAAAGAGTGCCCACCGCCGGGAAAGAAGCGAAAGGCGCCGGAGCCGCTGCTTAAGGTATGGAAGACGAGGTCTGTTTTCTGGGACTTGCCGTACTGGAAGATCCTCCGTGTGCCTCACAGCCTTGATGTCATGCACATCACGAAGAACGTGTGCGAGAGTCTGCTTGGTACCCTCCTCAACATGCCAGAGAAGACCAAAGATGGGCCGAAAGCAAGGTACGACTTGCAATCAATTGGGATCAGGGAGGAGCTTCACGCGGGACACCCTAATGATGATGATGATGATGACGATGACGATGATGAGGCGGAGGACACGCAAAGTCGTCGCAAGGGCAAAAATGCCAAAAGATTGAATATTACTGCCCCCCCGCGTGCTTCACTCTAAGTCAGAAGGAGATCGAGCAGTTTTTCGACTGTCTCCTAGGAGTAAAACTTCCCTACGGGTACGCGGGGAAGATAAGCAGGTACCTAGACAAAGCGAAGCAGAGGTTCAGCGGGATGAAGTCTCACGACTGTCACGTGCTGATGACGCAGATACTTCCGGTTGCAATCCGTGGGATCATGGACGCGCACGTCCGTGAAACGCTTTTTGGCCTATGCAAATTTTTCGACGTCATCTCTCGGAAGTCTGTTGGCGTGAGGCAACTTAGAAGGCTACAGGAAGAGATCGTGGTGATATTGTGCGAGCTTGAGATGTACTTCCCGCCCGCTTTCTTCGACGTTATGGTGCATCTGCTGGTACATATCGTGGAGGATATCATCCAACTGGGGCCGACGTTCCTGCACAGCATGATGCCGTTCGAAAGGATGAATGGTGTCATCAAAGGGTACGTTCGCAACAGGGCACGTCCAGATGGAAGCATAGCCAAGGGCTTTCTGACCGAAGAGTGCATCTCCTTCTGCACGAGTTATCTAGAAATCGAGAACCCCGTTGGCCTGCCCGTAAACAGGCATCTCGGGAAGCTCGCTGGATGGGGTCACCGCGACGGTAGCCGCGAAATGCATGTCGACTTCAAGGGTCGAATCGCCGACTTTGAAAGAGCAAACCTAGTCACGCTACAACACATAGACGTGGTCGATCCTTGGGTGGTAGAGCACAAAACCTTCATCGCAAAGACGTACAGTGATCGGGGCCAACAGAGGACGGACGGAGATATAATCAAAGAGCACAACTCAACCTTCACGCGGTAGTTCAAGGACAAGATGCTGACGTACCCTATAGACGAGGATTCTTCTGCGGAAGAAAAACTCATATTCGCCTTGTCAGGGCGCCGAACACAACCTGATGACATTTCAGGCGTACGATATCATGGCTACACATTCTACACCGGGAAAAGGACATGAAGAGCGATTATCAGAACTCCGGGGTAACGATGGAGTCCTACACCGGTGACGTCAACGGAAAGATCGAGGAGATCTGGGAGCTGAGCTACGCCGGAGAGAATGTGCCGATGTTCCGTGTCGGGTGGGCCAAGAACGTCATAAAAGAAGACCGGCATTTCACCACCATGGTTATACCCGAAGCCAAATCCAAGACAGCGGGCGCAAAGGTCACCGTGAAATATGAGCCATGGGTACTAGCTTCCCAAGTGGACCAATGCTTCTTCATTACCGACCCGCAAAAGCCCAGCCGTGTTGTCGTGAGGAGAGGCAAAAGGAGCATCATCTTAATGGATGGAGCAGCCAACGAGCTAGACTTTGACCAGTACGGCGATCCGAAGATGGAAGATGACGACGACGATGATGAAGAACCATACACAACAAGAAGAAGCAGGACCACCCTACCTAAAGGCCGTCCATTCAAGAGAAGAAGTCTAGGAGTTCCGGGGCTAAATTATTCAACCGCGAGAAAGAAGGGCAAGAAGATTGTGAAAAGATAATTATGTATCATTTTCTTGTATGAATAATGGTTGTCATATTGTTAATCTACACATTGTACCGATCAAAATAGACATATAATTTATATTTTTGGATATTTTCTAGATTCTATAGTATTTTAAATATTCTACATAATTATAATTATTTATGCCTTTTATTTTGGTGTATTATGCTATTTTGGATGTTTATTATAGTGTTAAATCAATTTAAAAAGAAAAGGAAAAAAATGGGGCCGCCAGGGTTCGAACCTGGGCGGCAGGGTTTGGCACAAACCAACCAGGGACAGAGCCAGTGCGGTACGTTTCGGGATATGTCAAATCCCCACGCGTCTGTCTTTTGACCTATACATAAAGTGGTAGTGGCGCACCCCTAGAGGTGCGCTATTGCTAAGCCTCATAGTGGCGCACCACTAGAGGTGCGCTATTGCTAAGGTGTCTGGGACTTAGCCAAAAATCCCCCGGCCGTCCCGACCACATCCTCCATTCCCCATTCTTCTCGATCCAGCGGCGCCCCCTCTCCGACGCCGGCGGCCGCCCCTCCCCCGAGCGACGCATCTCCCTCCCTCCGCCACCATAACCCTAGATTGCGCCGCCGCCACACCCCCCTCCCCTTCCGTGGCCATCCTCCTCCAGTCCTCCCTCCCTTCCTCGTGTGTCGCCAAGGCCGCCCCGCGTCGGATCTCGAGAGCCAAGCGACGGAGGCCTTCGTCGACGACGATTTCGAGCTGGCCGCCGAGCTCTACGACGACCGCGACCAGGCGCACATCAAGCTGGACAGTTAAATTGGTACGTGCTTCCTGTCTCCCCCATCTTCGCTCCCCTGCGGCTCGTCCGCTTTGTTCTTTGATGTGGATGAAATCTCGAGCACTCTCCAGGAGATGTTCGTGTGTAGTTTTTGGCGTAAATTGGTTTTGTTCTGGGCTGCTTGTTGCATTGCCGTTACTGTTATGGTCTTGATTCGGATGCTGCTTGTTGCATCGCCTGTGTTAAGAAAAGAAACTCGGAAAAAAATGATGCAGTCACCTGGTTGCTAATTTGTTAAATGGTTTAAGCACAGAAACTTGTCCAATTCATGCATGTAAGCCATCCTTTGGCACAAGTTGTAGTGTACGCGATTACAATAAATTATGGCTGCTAAGGGCATCAGCAAACCTTTGTAACCTTGCTCTTATCGGAAGCTTCAGAACTACAGCCTAGCTTGAATACACACTTATATGCACAATTATTTCTTTGAGCTACAGCCTAGCTTGTTGGCTGTACCTATTAATATCTGATACTGATGTCGTACATTTTGGTACTGTAGTTCCTGTTGCAGCGATAGAGTTCTACTTGGATACGAGGAACACAATTGAAAATCATGTGACAGTGAGTAACACATAAAATATCTCCATGTCTTGTCTTAGAATTGTGTTACTGAAAATGTTAATAATCACACCAAATCTTTGTTTAACAGGGCTTCACTGAACCTACATCAGACAAACTGTTGCCAGATTTGCTTCCAGAATACAATGGTGTCATCACTCTAGTTCTTGATCTGAACGAGACTCTTGTATACACTGATTGGCAGGTAGAGTGAAGGTTATATTTAGCCCTGCTATTTACTTGATGATTTTATCCAGTAGTATAACCTAATCTCTGTATTTGATGCAAATGTGGTACTATACTTTATGAACTGACATTATGTTATGAATTGAAGACTTCCATACATTATTATCAGATAATGTTCTAACAAGTGCAGCATAATGGACTTAAATATAACCTGGTAGGGTGCTAGTGGCAAAATATGGTAGTTTACCTTAGACATGCTCTGCTACAAGTGTCATTATGCTCGATTGTACTCTAATACCACACTTCTAGAGCGCAAAAAAAAGTTATTGTATTGACCAACTACCGTTAGAACTGATGACTCACGGTATATATGAACTACATTTTTTTTCATTTTTCATCAAACATATTAGAGAGGCTCTGAGGCTTTGTTTTGAGTATTCAAACTAATTCATTGCTTAATATTTCTAACTTATAAGTGAGTACATGTTGTTTCTTTTATAGTACTTGTGGCCAAAAAACAAATCCATAACTTAAAGGAAGCAATATCTAATTGAAGGGATTCTGATATTATCTCCATCTCTTATTTTCCTAAATATTTAAGAATCTACCTTTAACTTCCTAAGTAGGATCCTTATACTTTTATTTGGTTGGATGTTATTAGGACTTATTCTGCTACACTACAGGTGAACAAGTAAAGCTTCCCTAACTAGCGCTAGCAGCTAGGTCCACGCTCACGATAGTTGCATTCATAAACAAAGAAGATTTTTGTGTTTTTAGCACATCCGACTCTAATCCCTGCTTGGTTGTGCCTAGGCATGTAACATGCTCGCTAGATTCTCCATAGCCTTGTGATGGCATGATGAGAGTAGAACTCAACTCATCTTGCCTGTGTGGATATTTTTTTCATCATGAGGGATAATGCATATTTTTCTTTTCATATTCTTATCTTTATATTTTCCAACAAGCTAGGCTATCAGATATTTATTTGATTCCTTTTTAATGCTGATTTTAATGCTGCTAGGTGTGTATGTTGCTGCTACTTCCTCGAACTTGAGCACCTGACCGTTGCTGCCGCATCTTCCTCGACCCGGAGCAACACCTCAACTCTCGGCGACTACACGCGACTCATGGTGAGCAACACCTCACCTCTCCTGGTGCTGATGGTGCTTCTTCTTGCTGTTGAGTGCTCAGCTGGTGGAGGATCAATTGTATATGTGCCATGGTGTATATGGAGGAACAATTGTATATGTGCCATGGTGCTCAGCTGGTGGATAGTTTTCCTGGTGTATTTGTGTCATATTCTTGTGCAGGGATCGACAGAGTTGCCCATTATCGCCGAAATGTTGATTCATTTCCGTTTCGGCGAAAATGGGGCACTCATATGTCCATAAATTAGCATAGGTCATACCCCAATTTTTAGTGAAATCTTGCCCTTCTTTATGCATTTTCCTATGGATTCAGACATAACGAAGAGGCGGCGGCAGCGTGGCCGTTCCCGGATGTAGATGAAATGGAGGTGATGGAGTCACAACACCTTACGCTTAATGACGGATAATGATAATATAAATCTAAGTACCGAGCGGACGATGCCGCCGAGGATGACACCACGGATGGTGCCGGCGAGGATGACACCACGGATGGTGCGCCGAGGATACGACCGGCGCACGAAAAACTACGTGAGGACGTCGCCGAATGTGCTCGGCAAGTGAAGCGAGGCATTCACGTGAACGCGGTGGGCATCCAGCGCCCCCAGTTAGTCAAAGGGTACTACTTCCAACTCGGGTGCATCTCCGGAGCACGGTCTCGATCAACTTTGAGAACCTCAGGCATCTGGCCAAAGCGATTTCGCGCCTCCTCTTCGAAGCTGCCTGAGCGTCCCGAGTTCAGGTGGGTACACTCGAGAGAAAAGCGTCTCATACGAGACAAAGTGCCACCAATGCCGCCCTCACGAAGATGAGCACCGCCCTCGCTAGTTGGAGGAACCGAGTGAAGAAAATGATTAATAGTGGTGCGAGTTACGAGAAGATCAAGGAGTCAAATCCCTCGATCACCGAGCAAGACTACGCTGATTTCAAGATCACGTGCGAGAGCGAGTCAACGTCGGATTCTAGTCAGTGGGGGAAGGACATGCGAAAACTGAACTTAGGCACCCACAAACTTGGTCCTGGCGGGTTTAGGGCGGCGCAACCGAAATGGGATGCCGCGGATGAGGAGCGTGTGAAGAACGGCCTCGAGCCCCTCTTCCCGCAATACAAAAACAAGCAAACCATGAACTTTCTCCTGGCCCGGTACCGTATTGACCCGAAAACAAAGGAGCTCACCACCACTCCGGATGTGAAGGAGTTTGAGGCTCTTCTGGTAAGGCACCCGCTTAATTAGCGCCTTTATGGTTGCATTCTTATTGATGAATCCAAATTTCTAAATGGTTCATGCATGTTCCTCCCGTAGGCTAAGGAGATCGCTGCGGAAATGAAAAGGAAGCTAGTAGCGGTGCGGGGTCCACGAGCTCCTCGCAGTGTGCCCCTTGGGACAACCCTTTAAATAGGGCGTTGAATGCCCACAAGAAGAGGGATCCATTGAGTAAACCGACGTTGGCTGGTCGTGTGGCCGGCGAAGGATGCTCTATGAAATGGTCAGACTACTATAAGTCGGGGAAAAAGGAGAGAAAGGCCACCATCGATGAGAAGGAGGTCGCACAGCTCAAGGCACAAGTTGCGCAGATCCCGACATTGGTCGAGGAGCAAGTGCGGCAACAAGTGCAACAAATCGTGGAGACCCAACAGAGGGCAGCAAGTGGAGGACCAAGTGGGCACGACGCTTAGCTCCATCATCCCTACCTTGGTTGCCGGTCTTGACGAGTGGTATAGGGTTCCCAGTTTCATGGGCAGCAACTCCCACAACGTGGAGCCATCGGTGAGTGCGAGGGCGACAACAATGGTGTCCGGCGGCGCCAACATTTAGTGGCTCGGCGAAGCAGCTGAGTGGCTCACGCGGCGCCAGCCTTGGTGTCTCAGCGGCGCCAACGTTGGTGTCTCCATGGCGCCATTGTGACTCAGCTCCTCCCGTCTACCGGATAATACGCCGTAAACACCGCGCCAACAAGCGGCGACTCCATCGGTGCACGCCCGCCAGGTGGTGCCTCGACCTTGCGAGCTGGAGCGCCATCACGGTAGCCAGCTAAATAAATGACTTCCATATCCTTTGCACCACTTTGACTAGCTAGCCATCCTAACGCCTACATGTTTCACGGAGCTCCGTAAATCGCGTCCTTGCACTCTCACACTTTGTGAAACGGCGAGTTGATCGATCATGCAGGCCAGATGATTCAAGCCAGAGCAATAAATCAGGTCCACACGACCCAGCTGACCCGACGTGTATAGGATTCAAGCAGTTCGGTGCTTGGCAGCTACCGACAGTGATGCCTCCCTTTCCTTTATGATGTAGTGAAGATGAGTCTTACCCTCCCGACATTACTTCAATGGTCCATGGTTTGGCCAGAAACGGATCGTTTGGGGCGAGGCACCGGACAACACCCCCAGCCCTGCGGCGCCAAGCCGCGCCGGGCCACCCCAACGGTGCGCCATCATTGATGAGGACATGCGGATGGCACGGGATGAGGACATGCAAATGGCATAGGATCCGAACGATGGTCCGGACGAGGACAGTACGTTTGCCAACCTTGACTGCAACTTCGATTTAGGGTGGACTACGATCTGATGGCCAACCTCTCAGGCTGGCGAGGAAAACCTATTGCAACAAGCGGCGCCTATTCAGTTCTCAGGAGACGCCTCCAGCTACAGGCTCAGAGACTCAGCGATGGCGCAGGGGTGAGAGAAGTGTTATCAGTCCTAACACAGAGGGAAGCACGGAGAATGGAGTCCAGTAAATACGAAGCGAAGGGACGGAAAGAAAGAGAGAAAGGACGACAAGTACGCAGCCCGGCCGGCACCTGCTCAGTGGGACGTTTGCCAGTGCCCAAGAATATCGAGTCGAGGGTGCATGTGTCGGGTGAGCGGATGCTAATTAAAAGATTGTACGATGCTGCACCCGGTCCTATGCGATCTCTAGTTGACGGTATTCAGTTTATGGAGGAGCGGCGTATCAGGGAGAAAGATCATGGATACCCGGTGTATATTGCCAAGGTGCCCTCGGGACATGGCTTTGTCGATAGTGACTTCGCGGCGAAGATCTTCCTGCGGTATGATGACATCTTCGCCATGTTGAACAGTTATCCGCTGCACTACACCTTCATTCGCCTTACTCGCCCAGCAAGGCGATGCGGATCATTAGAGACAACACCCCGGGCCTCGCGATAGCCGACCCCTTCTACATGCGTGCCGTCCACTTGGCCACCGCCGAGAGACCGGGCAGTCGCGAGTGAATACCTCAAGGGCTTCTTTCTAGCGAACCAGAAGAAGTATAATCTCCTCCTGCCTGTATTTCCTGAGTAAGTCACCCCCCTCACCGTACCGGTCTTAACTCGTGATTATTTTAGATTTCAATCGTCCTGTTCTTAAACATTATGTGTTCTACGCGGAGACAATACCTGCACACTCATATCCGTAACCCCGAAATATTCCATGGCCACACATACTTAGATGCGGACGGTAAGTCAAGCACGGACTACACGAATGTCAAGGCCGTACTTGATGATGCTCTCAATGGCTACGTCAGAGCGAAAGGCCACATGGAGAGGCCAAATGTTAGGTACGGGAAGCATGTGTTCAAGCACCAAACAAAGTTTCCCTGCGTCAAGAAGCCGCCTTCTAGTACGAAGGATGCCTACTACGCCCTCTATCACATGAATAAGTTCATACGGGACCAGCAGCAGCTTACGCTACCTGAGCATCTCAGAGACTGGGCCAACAAATTGTCACGGGTCCCTGACGACAGCATCAAGCAAGACTTCTTCCGCATCCAAACTGAGTTGTGTGAAATCATCCATCAAGATGTCGTTCGAAGCGCGGGGGAGTTCTACGCCGGCTATCAGCCGTCAAACCAGTGATATAGACACGATGCTCCAAATGCAGGGTGACGACTACCGCTCATGGATGTGCTTGAAGAAAGGCGGCGGTTTTATCCACGCTCCGAGTGGAAAGTCTTGATGTGCAAGCCTAGTTATGTAGTTGTGTGAACTAAAGACGTGGTTGTGTTGTAATAAACTTTATCCAGCACTTTACTTGCATGTCTGTTTAATTACTAGTTCGGCTATGTTTGTGAACTTATATATATGTCTGTCTCTTATTTGAGTTGGCACTTCTTAATTGCATTGGCTTTTCTTCCATTTTAATGCCGATGATTAAATTTTGTGGTCATTACACTTGGGGAGGCGTTAGCGAGCCTGGTGCGATGACACAAATATCAATCTCTTGTGCATCCCACTTGGCCTCGCTAACACCTTCCCTAAATGTCAATATTTGTTTCGACCAACAATGTATGAGGCTCTTGTCATTCCATTTTACTTTGGTATCTCAAAATACCGATGATTAGAATGTTCGGTCAAGTTGTACACTCCGTGGTGACGTAACGAGCCTGGTGTGATGGCACAAATAACAATCTGTTGTGCATCCTACCTGGCCTCACTTACGCCATCACGGAATGTTAATATTTGTTCGGCCAGCAAAATATGAGGCATTCCATTTAGTTCATACTAGCTACTTGTCTCTTATTTGAATTGGTACTTCTTAATTGCATTGGCCGATGATTATAATGGTTGGTCAACTCTCTGGGGAGGGGCTAGTGAACCTGGTGCGATGACACAAGTATCAATCTCTTGTGCATCCTACTTGGTTTCACTGACCCCTTCACGGAATGTTAATATTTGTTCCGACCAACAATGTATGAGGCATAGGCCCTTGTCATTCTTCCATTTGCTTTCGTATTTTAAAATGCCGATGATTAGAATGTTCGGTCAATTGTACACTCCGGGGTGTCGCTAGTGAGCCTGGTGCGATGGCACAAATATCAATCTCTTGTGCATCCTACCTGTCCTGCATAGCATCAGGATATTCCTGTTAATTTCGACCAACAATGTATGGAAGCCCTTGTCATTTATTCTTTGGTATCTCAAAGTATACGATGATTAGAATGTTTTGGTCACCCTGTCTACACTTGGGGGAGGGTCGGTGAACTGGTGCGATGACACCAGTATCAATCTCTTGTGCTCTCTTGGTTTCTTGACCCCTTCCCTAAATATTAAATATTTGTTCCGACCAACAATGTATGAGGCATGCCTTTTATTCATACTATTTGGATCGTTTTTGAGTTTGCTCTTATTCATTGCAAACATCTATGAGTGTGCACTAATGTTTCATTGGCTTGTGCATATATGCAGAGATGGCGTGGTATGTCGTGTACAAGGGCAAGATTGAGTCTATAACGACTGGGAGGAGTGTCGGAGACAGGTTCACCGTTTTAGCGGTAACAGCTACAAAGGGTACACCACTAGAGCGGAGGCCGAAGATAGATACGCACGCTATTTGGCGGGAGAGAGGAGGGAGCGAGGAACCGGATGAAGACCACTTTCATCGGGACGGTGCTAGTAGTGACTCTAGCTCTCTTCTATGTGATGCTAGTTTAGATGATCGACCTTGTGTAACCACTAGCTCATTTGACTTGTAACACCGTAACACTTGTCTAATATTCGAAATCTTGTGAATCATGGAGGCTAATGTGAAGGACTATGTATTGGTATACTGTGCTGTTGTATATATGTGTTATATATTCTGTATATCTGTGATGTTATACTGTGCTATACAACTTGTACAAATACATGCCAGAAATACAAAAAATGAAAACGAACTACTAGTAGTGGCGCACTACGGATCTTGAATGGCGCCGACCACCAGTAACGGTGGCGCACGGCCTGGACCCAGTCAGCGCCTGACCCTACGATCACCTTGAAACTACAGTGGCCTTTTCAACTTCCTGCTTGATGAGCGCACGTGCGAGATGCAACGGTGGCGCACCTAAACGACCTTAAATGGCGCACCCGGCCCTAGTAAATAACAGTGGCGCACCAAGGAAACAGCAGGGTAACCACCGACAGCGGTTTCTTGATGGCGCTGGCTACAGCCCCGAACAACGATGCGCACCCCTTTGGAGTAGTAGTGGCGCACCACTGTACCTATCAATGGCGCACAGGGTGCGCCACTATTACATAGGATAGTTGTGGCGCACCAGAGCTGCGCCACTACTAAAACTTAGCAGTGGCGTGATAGTAGTGGCGCACCAGCAGTGCGCCACTGATGGGGAATAGTGGTGCGCCACTTTTTCCTAGTAGTGATCAAATCATAGAATAAAGATCCGCCACACATGAATTACATATATGACCATAATCATGTTGGCCAGCTCATATGGTACTAGATCTATGAAGAACAAGAGAGAAATAGATTAAGCTATTGCCACAAACCCATAGTCCAGAGGTGAACTACTCCCTCTTCATCATGGTGATGATAGTGGAGATGTTGGAGAAGGTAGAGATCCTTCCGGCGGCAGCTCCGGCGGAGTTTCCCCCTCCAATCTTTGCTAGTTCTGGCTCTGTCCTGGTGTTTCAGTGTTTCTGCCACGCTCTTATCAAGGAAGCAAGGGGGTCCTTTATATAGATGTTTTTAGGTCAGGCGGAGTCTATGGACGAAATAATCAAGCGAATCGGACGACCTAGGAGGGAAAGAGGGCAGGTGGCGCGCCCAACCCAACCTGGTGCGTCACCTGGCCTCTTTTGGGCCTCCTGGCCCTTCTCGTGAGGTCCAAGTGCTCTTGGTGCTTCTCTTGACGAAATATTGACATCCCCAGGATCCTAGCTCCATTTGACTTTGTTTAGGTTGACATCATATATGTTGCAAATACGTGGGAATATGTTTCAACAAACTATAAAGTTCATGCATGCATTTTACAGGCATCAACATCCCCAAGTTTAACCTATGCTCGTCCTCGAGCAGATAGATGGTAAAACTAACATGGACGTTGGAGTTTCTTGTTTTTCTTCTTTTCATTGTCACAAAAAATTCACAAGGCTCAATCTTTACAGAATAATAACAAGCAAGTGAGCTATAAAGTGATATCTTTTACACTCTACAAAACATACTCAATAATAAGTGGTCTTGTGTTCAAACAAACGAAAAGTATTACATACCATCAAGCATACTTAGATGAACCTATAGAATTGTTAGAAGACTCTTTTGTTTCTTTTGGATATTTTGGATCTTGGATAAAAGAAAGTAAGCATGGAACACATCTGCTAGTCCTCCAATAAAAATAAAACTTATTTGAGGGCATAAAACAAAGTTTTGAGATATGTACTCCATGTCAACGGTAATCATAAGGAGGAGGTGAAGAATGGGATTTGGGTTACATTAGATTGCGTCAATGGGTTTGTTCCGACCGGGTCGGTTCCTAATCGTTGGTTTTGATCCAACGGACGAGAATGATGTGGGCATGTAAAGTGGCTCCACGTGCTAGTTAGGCTAAATCGTAGAGTGGGCTTTGTCCCAGGATTTCTTCACTCCAATAGTTTTTTGGGCTGCCAAAATTTTCTTAATTTTATGTATTCTTTTCAGTTCATATAATTGATATTTATCATGATTAAATTTAATTTTCTTGCATTGTTTTTTACAGAAATTAATTTCCTAAAATATAATCACAAACATGTTGATTATTTCTGAATAGAATGCCATGTTTACATGTGTCTTATATAGGCAAGTTTGGTGATGCTCTAGTGATGATGTTTCTACGACATTATTTTTTAATAATTATGTCTCATTTTAATGGAATTTGAAAGTTATGAAATGATGTTAATTTTCAACGTAATTATCGTTATCAATCATAAGTTCTGAATATTATGTTATGAAATTTGATTTGAGCATGAAGTTTATGATGATGTCATTACTATGACATTTATTCTTAATAGTGTGCTCAATGCTATGTTGATTTCATGATCATTTTTGTAATGATGTGATCGTGAATAATGGGTTGAGGCCAACCTAATGTCAATGGCCACATGGTTCGGTTTTCCGCGTCGCACTGTACAACCTAATTAATAATGTTGAGTTATTATGCTAAAGTATTATGTAAGAGTGATTTATGTTTTTTTACATGCACTGACTGAATGTGATGAATACTCATGATGATCTTGATTGTCCAAAGAAAAATGTTTCTATTTGAAGAATTTTAATGTGTTGATGCGATAGTTGATATCATGGTGTTGTATTTAACTATTGTTGTTCACCAATTATTTGGTGAACCATGATGTAACTTAATGTCTAAAGTTATTTGGAGAATGTTTGATGATTACTATTAATTTCATTTTCACTACGAATGTCTCTGTAATGTTTACTCAGTGAGATGTCATTGATGTTATTGAGGTTATAGTGTCAAGGTTATGGTGGCAGAATGATCAATGGTCTATTGTGATCTTTTTTGTTATTGTTGGCTATTAATTTAGCAAACTTTTATTGGTCATTATGTTGTTTTAAGATTCTCTAGTCAAAATGGAACCAACGAGAAGTTTTGATTCGAGATTTAAATTATGGGCATACGAGATATGATATATGGTAGTATTCCGACCAACCTGATTTTTGTCATGTCCCATATTTTTATGAATAATGTTATTTTATATTTTAACCCAACTATGATGTGGATTAAAACACACTTAGATTATTTTGATTTAGATCATACAAGTTTTTGTTATGTTTGATAATTCTCATAAAATGGCGTCCTTGTTTCAGCAATGGACGACAAATTTGAGTTCATTAATTTGAATGATGGAGCTAATTTTCTCAAATGGAAGGAAAGAACTATCTTCGTGATAAAGATCCATGACTATCACCATGCACCATATGAAGAAGATCCTAGAGTTCCTCATGAGAACTATGTTGAAGAGAATAAGAAGTATGACCTAAAAGCAAAAGAATGGGAAAGATCAAACAACGCTTCTCTCTTTATTATGAAGCATACCATCTCCTTTGACATAAAGAATGCAATTCCAAACTCACTATATGCCAAAGAGTACATGACCTTGATTGGAAAGTATTTCAAAGATGTTTTACCTATTGAAGACATGCTTTAAGGGGTTTCGCGATGAGGACAATAAATAATGAAGCATTATATGACACATGTGTTTATTCATATCAACCTTTTGTTCTTTGTAATGAATCATTTTATGTTAGCCTCACCATGTAGTGAGAAAATTTATGTCCTTGGTGAATGAATCTTTTATAATATTGATGTGCGTCATGGCACAATTAAGATGTAAGAAAACTTAATAAAGATACCGCTTAGAGATTGTGGTCAAGTTTTACCACATTTTGAGGGGGAGAAGAGATTGTCTCATTACATATGGGTAGATTGTCTCATTATATATACTAGCAATGGATGGGCGCGGCGCGCCGCGCCGATTGTATAATGCAATGGTTGTAATGTTTTTAAGACTTTTTTGTTTAAATAGTAGTAGGTTTTAAGATGGTTGGGCATCAAGTCGGATGCAACATACACTGAAGCTAGGTGCATGAAAATTTAATCCTTAAGATCAAGTAAATAAGTTGCATATAGAGAATTCTACCCATATTAAGAAGGGCATAAAATAACAGGTAATTAACTTGGGCACATGATACACTAATAGCAGATATGGATGGTTGTAATTTGTAAAGGTTTTGTGTTAGTGCTATTAACCAAGGGAGAGGCATTAGTAGTAATATATAATTAGACTTGATTCCAGAGCTCATATCATTGCCTTGCATAAGTAGTAAGTACACTAATACATAATTATCTGACAACATTTTTGAAGTGATTAGCTCTGACAACATGGTTCGTGGGATCATTTTACATATAGGATACATGGAAAAGACATGAGTTTCTACTTGAACATAACCATTGACATATTCTTGGTTACCAAATCTTGGAGGAAGTAGCAAAGTAGGATGGTAAGACTGGTAGTGCTGATGTTCCCTAGTACCCATTCAGCAGTGCTTCGCATTGGTGTCCTCGTTGTTGCGGGAAAAGATGGTGAGTTGTTGGCCTTTGGTGAATAAAGAGTCGAGTGTGCTTCATCGTCCAATGGGGAATCAGTGTAGTGGTGGCAGTGGGTACTGTGCATAACCAGTCTTCCTGAGCTGCTTTAGATAATCAAGGGCTGGAGTCTCGGCAGTCGGCCCAATGAAATGTGGGCACTAAGCTTTGTTTTATTTCATTTCTTGAGAAGTTAGTCAAGCTACTATTTGTTCATATGGATGCATCAAATTGGAAGAAATTTTAGTTGGCAGATTACATGTGGTTTCACATAATACTCATAGTACAACAATATCATCGCGTTTCTCTTTCAAATATTTATTAGAACTTCCGCGAAGAATTAGCTATATGAAAGAGAATATAATAATGAGCAAGATAGATAGATACATGTCTATAAAATCACAGTAGGTTTAAAGACAAATTACTGGAAAAACTAATAGCCTGTCTGCTTAGCTAATGTAAAATTGTCTTTAGAAGAATGACCTATTGGAGGCTTGGAGAATTTGTTGTTCTACTTAGCTAGTAATGATCGTTGGAAGCTGATGGCTTCTTTTTCTCACAAGTTGCACTGAAAAAAAAATGTGTCCAACTCTTATCTGGGGGCATGCGTGATAAATTGCAGTGCACCTTTTCTTTGGTGTTGTAGTGTATGCTTGTCAGCTTCCTCTCTTCTTGCCATCATTTCTTGAACTTGTTGGCACCCTTCCTATCTACCTGATGCTCTCTGCGCATGCAGTTTACCAACTCTCATATCAGTCTCAGTAATGATCAAGCTCTTGTGAAAATGTTTTGTGTGGATAGAAATGGTGCGGAAATGAGCACAAAAGCTCTGTCCTCAAAATGCAAAATCAAAGAAGATGTAATAATTGGCTCATATACTTGCAGTCATAAGTTCAGATACGCCAAAGAACATATCCAAGATAGCAGTTTCTAAAGTTTGGTGAACATGCCATGAACTATGAAAACCCGAGCACCTACAGTTAAGCATCTCAAAATAAATAGGAAAGCCTAGGACATGAAAGAATCAGAAAACCGAGGTACTTTGCAGCAGACCCGCAAAAGGTAGCACCAAACCCCTAGTTTGCCAAGGTACGCAAATCAAAAGGAAACCACAAAATAAACTTGTAATTTAAACAATTAATTCAATATTTTTTGAACACAAAATGATAAGAGCATACGAAGTCCCATAGTCACTTAAGATAATATAATGAATCATGTAATTGATCATATTTCCCTGAATCCAACCGTCTCTACATTACTAACTTGATCTATTTATAACCTGCGGTAAGGGAGCAGCTAAAGAAAATATACACTGATGTTTTTCTTGATGTGATCTCCATTTAAACATAGCATATATTAAGAATGAAGACAATATGGTGAGGCATGTGCATAATAAACATGCAAGAGTCATGCCTCGTAACTCGGCTGCAAAGTTTGCATCAGTAGAAAGTGTAGAAGAATAAGTCAATAAATGTGGTAGAGAAGAAGCATTATCAATAAATTTGTAAAACCTGCAGAGCTGCAATAAGTAATCATCTTACAATATCATACATATGTTTATATACAGAGAAGAGTGTGTGCAGCTGAAATTCCACAATCCCATGTATTACAAACATCTAATCGCAACCACGGAGCTGAAGTTTTTCTTAATAAAGTAAGTTTAAAAAACGGATTGGAGAAGTTTGTTCATTTACCTCAGTTTAAGATCTGGTCATCATCTATATCAGTCTCTATCTGCAAACCATGCAGAGAAAATATTAGACGTCAGTATGTGACACCATGTAGCAAACGCTCCATGTCTCGGTGCTGCGCGTCTCTGGCCATCCTCTTCCTATCCCGTCGGCCATCCTCTTCCTATCCTGCCGGCCGGCCGGCCCCTTCATACCCCAAATGTCCATGACTCCACAGGACTAGTTCAAATCTAATATGGGGAATGGTGGCTGGTGGTCATGTGTGTAACATCCCAAAATTTTAAAACAAAGAGAAAATGAATTTCCTTTTTCCAAAAATGAGAACCAACAAAAACTTTTCTGAATGAGGTGCTATGCATAATACTTGTGCTTGATAAGTGTGTTATTACCATGATGCTTATGTGAACTACCTTGAAATATTCCAAAACTCTAAACCTCATCTCTCTTATCACCATACAATATAAAGTAAATAAAAAGAATTGAAATTAAATAAGAAAAGGGCCTATGTGCCTATGGCTATTTTTGGTAAAACTTTTACCTAGGCTTTGCTACCTTGTTTAGAGGTTTTGAAAACCTCAACAAACCTAACCAAGTGCTTATAAACAAAATCAAGTGAGAAACAAAAAATAAAATAAACATATGCATAGAGGCGTATGTGGCACATAGCCATATTACCAAAACTTGACCTAAGCACCTCTACCTTGCCCAAATGGTTTGAAACCAACCCTAAACCTCATCTAACCCTAAATGAACCCACACCATGCCCTTTGATCAAATAAAAAGAAAAGGAAATAAAAAATAGAAATACACATATGAGCCTAAGACTATATTTGAAAAATAGGTCTAAGGCATGATCTACCTTTGCTAGATGGTTTGAAAATATTAAGAAATCTTACCTAGTACTCAACCAAGCCAATCCAAGTTGAAACAAAACAAAGTAAAGAAAATCAAAATGTCCATAGAGGCATATGAGGAGAAATGGCCAAAAATACAAATTTGAGCAAAAGGCCACCAAACTTGTTTCCATTGCTTGGATTACTGTCTTATATCCTTTTAAACCTCAACCACATAAATTGGGTCAAGAAAAACCAAATCAAATTGAAAATAAAAGGATTTTCCAATACACATATGCGGCTATGTCTAATTTTCGAAATCTTTAACCTATACCCTTTTGGCTTGCACCATTAGTTGTAAATGGATACTAAACACTTATTAGCACTTTTGGAATCAAAGAAACTCAAATAAAATCAAATTTGAATCAAATTTGAGCTCACATACAATTATGGTCAAATCTGCCATTTTTAACAACATCCCCACTTTGAACCCTTTTATTAAGAGATTCTTAAACTAAACCACCTCAACTATTTGCACCTCATCCAAGACCTCATCAAGATGAACACTTTTGATGTTAACTACTTTGACCAGATCATTGAACATTGCTTAGTACAAGGGTGCCAAGTGGCAACATTGAAACCAATTCTAGATTCCCTCCAAATTTAGAATCTTTGCAAATCAATTTCAAAAATCAAACCAATGCCATGAGTGGTTGCCCAATATCATTTAGAACCTATCCATGCAAAATTTTGGCCAAAAGTCAAACCCAAGTGAGACCATTGCTTGTGAACAAGTTGTTACATAGAGTAAGATTAGGGTACACCCACTCCCACCAACTTTGTACCACCACCCCTCCCCCTCACTTGTACCTCTCTATAGTGAACTTTGTACCTCTAACCACTCCCTTTGACATCACCTAGCTTGCCATGATCATCCTCACACCACTATGCATAGTACTTGGCAATGTCTCACATACACTTTGATATTTATTAGTGGTGCAACCTCTAGTCCCCTCTATACTGGGTAACCTTGTCAAATAGCCTGGACTCACCCCACTTGACCAAGCTATGGACCCAGAGACCAAATTATTGCACCAGAACACCAAGGACAGCACCATGCCAATCACCATAGTCACCACCATGTCATCCTCTCCTCCTCTCATCTCAGCCCTGCCACACCATGTCCAGTAGACTCCCACGTTACTGTTGATGACGCCTGACAACATCCTAGCCAAGGAGAACAGCCAGCACCCTGGACAGCTCGTGGTCACCGCCCTCGGCCTCGCCAGTGCGTGCACCAGCATGGCCACGGGCACGCCAGTGCTCGCCCTCGTCACCCCGACCATCTCCTGCCCTCTCCTCTCACCTACTCCCTCTCCTCGACGTCAGCAAGCGCCTAGACATCGCCATTGGACCGTGCTCGCCCTGTAGACGACGCCCTCGACGGTGTCCTCCGCCGCAGTACTGCACGGTCGCGAGGACGATGACGACCTCCACACACCCTCATTTTCTGCGCCATCGCGTCTCCCGTACCCGCAACGACGTCGCCTACTCACCCGCGTCATCACCAGGACCTCTCCGCCACTGTATCAAGTCGACCATGACCCTGCCGAGCGCCCGGCCACCGCTGACCTAGGAGGCCGGCAGCCGGATTTCCGCCATCGCTTCTCTCCTCTCTCTGATCCTCCACCGCTCCTCTCCCAACCACATCGTCGCACAACCGCCCAGTGCAGCTGAGAGACCGCGCTGCATGCCACCCAGCGCGTTCGCCACCCGCCGCCGCCGCTGCCATCCGCCCCCTGCCTCGACAAACGCCGCCGCACTTCGCCACCCTCGTCGGAGCTCCGGTAGGCCGCCGACCCCCTACCTCCGCCGCTCCAGCACGCTCCTCCCCCCGACGAAGAAGACGCACCCACACCGTCAGATCATCTCCTAGTCGCACGGACGAGGTTAGCCCATACCGTTTCGGTGTTCTCACTCGCTGACGCCTGGGCCCTACCTCGTCAGACGGCCCGCTGCGTCTAAAACGTTAGCTGGGCCGGCCCATTCGTTTTCCCCCTCTGCAGCCCAGTAGCATTTCCCACCAGCCCACGCAGTTTGAATTCCAAATCCAGTTTTGATTTAAGTTGCAACCTGATGTCAACTTCAAATTTAAATAGGGACAAATCTACTAGGTCAATTTTTACAAACTTTATATCTCTGGAAAGCCCAGGAAATTATCTACCCAATGCCACTGGTCTCAACCCTAGTTTTGGTGTAGAAATAAATTGACAAAATAAACAAGGCAGGGCCTTTTGTGACTTCAAACAATTATTAAAAATCAACCAAAAATGCTTTTGAGTTGATTCCAACTCCTAAACACATTACACTTGTACTAATTGTTTCTGCAAAAAGCCATACTGTGAATGATCATGGCCTAGTTTAATTAAAGGACTTATGGCTATTTCTAGTCAAAGATATTGTCCAAAACTATTAAGAAATCATATGGGAGTGTTTCTCTCATTTAAATCTTGTCACCACCAATTCAAAAGGAGGTAGAGACTCTGGTCATTTAGGTCTCATATGAATTGTTGGTGATATTAAATCTTTACCATGTTAGGATTAAATGGTATGAGGTGCTCACCTCATTTAAATCATTTTCTTAAAGGATAAGTTTGAAGAGGTTGACTTTGGTCAACATAGGTCACATATTATTCATGAGAGAAATTAAATCTTAATAAGATAATGAGAGGAAATTATTTCTCTAAGTAATTAAAAGTAACATCTAAATTAGTATGAGAGGAAGTTATTTTTCTTAAATAATAAGAAAAACACATCCACCAACTCAATAGTAATGTGTGATGCTAGTTTAAGTTGTGAAAATGAGTGTGCCTAGTTTAGTAAATAAGTTTGGTATGATGATTGGCTTATTTGACATGCATTATTTTAGGCGCTAGTCTGGGAATACCAAGAGGAGGAGAGGGCACTTCAAGGAGGAGAGACCACTTTGATGATTACAACCAAAGCAAACTAATAAACTTGCAAAGTGCAAAGCTCATGAGCAATGCATCACCCATTTACTTTATGTTTATGAGCCTACTTCCCAGTTTATTTTTGACTTTATTTACATGTGTTTTATCAAAGTACTTTGATTCATGATAGTGATGGATTAGTACAAGAGTATCAAAGTTACCCTAAAGCAAAGCAAAGTACTTAGCACCCTCATACCTAGACTAGTGCTAAATTAAAAATGACTACTCTAGATGGGAACATGTGTGGTGAAATGATAATGGTGAAAACCATGGAATGAATTTTGAAGGTGAATATGACCAGAAGATATCATCAAGGCATTTAGTTAAAGCTAATATTAGTTTTTTTGGATACGATACCTTTCCAATTTACAAGTACCCCCACAATACCGGATATGGGTAGCTGGAAGTTTGTGTGTCTTAGTATGGGTTCCCTGCTTAAGCGTCATTGGGTTATACTGAAAGCTGCCTCTATGACAAAGAAATGATCGATATGACGTGATAAGAGGTGAATGTCCGACCCAAGCCTGTGAGTTCAGTGGTACGGTTTGTCTTCACTTGAGGCCAAGCTCATGGGGAGAGGTGCTATACTAGGATATATAAGTGAAAGGTTAAAGGAGTTGATGATCATGTCTTGAGAATACGATGATTGGGGTTGCATCAAACCAGGATGTCAAATCAAATGTTTGTGGCACAAGTGTGCAACCTCTGCGGAGTGTAAACCTATTCAATCTTAGCCGTGTCCCCGGTTACGGACGGTTGGAAAGGCCAACGGTTTCCGGTATCAGATTCTTGAAAATGTTGGTGAAGTAAATGGTGAATGGTGACTTGACTTGATTCACAGTTGTGGGAATGATACTAATGTTCCCCCTTGAGTTAGTTAGCAAATGAAGGCTTTACTAAAAGGTTTGTGAACTAAAATTGGCTGAAATAAACTAGAGCTTAGCACCCCTTACTATAGTTGATAGTACTTACACTAGTATTAGTTTACGAGGTACTTTAAAGTATAGCTTTGTCCTGCTGTTATTCAAATGACAGAATGAGCAAAACAGGCAGTGAGAGGAGACGACGGGGCACGTCTACAACAACTAGGACCACTCCTGACGTCAACAGTTGACTGTGGAATAGATGGACTACTACTACGCTACTTCGCTTCCAGCTATGTTTTCATGATTGATCAATAGATCAAATATTATTGTAATGAGAAACTGGATCATGTGATCCTTTAAGTTGTAAGACTATTATGTGTTGTAATAAATGATATATTTGTGATATCACTCTGTTATATACCATAAAAACAATATTCAGGATTACGAGGAATGGCATATGTGGCATGTTTGGACTTAAATCTGATGATAACAGACCATTATCAGAGCAGTGTGGTACTTAATTAGGAGACCCTAGTTAGAATGGACGTCTGAAAAACTTAGTTTCCAAAACAAATGAAGGGAATATTTATGAAAACTTATTCTCACTCTTATCTTTGAGATCTTTTCAAAAATGAGAAATCTATGCTCAATTCTACCTAAAATTTTGCACACTTGATCACTTTAGTAGAACTCACACCTACGCAAGAGAGCACTAGAGTGAGTTTTGTGTCAGGATTCCCTAGTATCATAGAGCGATGAATGGTTCTTAAAACCAACAGTGTGTTAGCTTTGTAATATGTGATGTTTGGTATGAATGAAAAGTGTTGTTGGTTTTACCCCCTCCTTTTCTCAAGTTTGAAACTTTTCAAATTTATCAAAAAAAACCATAGAAATTTCCCTCTTATCTTATCATCTACTTCAATGTTCAGATGGCCCCTCCTACCCGCAACAACTCCCGTGCCCAGGCCAATCAGATACACATTGAGCACGCCAAGATGACTGACACCATCAACATCCTTGCAATGGAGCGCAAGGCACTTCATCAACTTACGCTGATACGTCTCAACGTATAAATAATTTCTTATATTTCCATGCTAACTATTGGTAATTACCTACATGTTTTATGCATTATATGTCATATTTGTATTTTTGGAACTAACCTAATAAAGATGCAGAGAGCCGATTCTTTAATTCACCTTTGTTTTGGTTTGAAAATCCTAATGAGAAATATTAGGGGTGGGCGAAACTTTTGCTTGGGGTCTAATTTTACCTGAAACTTCCGGAAAATGAGAGATAGCAGTGGGGCCACGAGGCAGCCCGGGGGATAGGCGCGTGACCCTGGCCCTGGCAGCGACCACCCTGGGCTCCTAGTGTGGCCCCAGCGTTGACCTTAGCCTGCCAAAGTCTCAGTGAAACCCAGTGCTGAGAGCCACGATACGGAAGCCCTTCCAGAGACGCCGCCGCCGCGAATCCATCTCGGGGGATTCAGGAGATCGCCCAGCCTCGGCACCCTCTCCGGAGAGGGGAATCATCTCCGGAGGACTCTACACCGCCATGGTCGCCTCAGGTGATGAGTGGTAGTTCCTGGACCATGGGTCCATAGCGGTAACTAGATGGTCGTCTTCTCCTTGTTTGTGCTTCATTGTTGGATCTTGTGACCTGCCTAACATGATCAAGATCATCTATATATAAGTATATGTTGTTGTTTGTGGGATCCGATGGATAGAGGTACTATGATTATGGTGATTATCAATCTATTGTTTATGTGTTGTTTATGATCTTGCATATCTCGTTATTAGTAGAGGCTCTGTCAAGTTTGTGCTCTTAACTCCAAGAGGAGTATTTATATTTTCGATGGTGAGTTCAACCTCTATTAAATGCAGGAGACGATGTGAGAAAGTTCTAAGGTTATGGATGTCTGTTGCCACTAGGGATAACATTGATTCTATGTCTAAGGATGTAGTTGTTGATTACATTCACTTTCATGCTTAATGCAATTTATGCATTTGCTTAGCAACTTATCTTGAATAGGGTTAGGATGATAACTGAAGGTGGACTTTTTAGGGATAGGTTGGTTGGTCTATTTACTTTGTCGTAATGCCCAATTGATTTTAGTTATCATATCATGTATATGCATTGTTATGCCTTTCTCCATTTGTCAATTTTTTAGAAGTGTAATTTGTTCACCCCAACATGCTTTTATCTTGGGAGGACACTCTAGTAGGCTGTGGACCGGTCCTGTGCACACACTTAGCATACAATCTCATAATTGTGTTTCTGTTTCTTGCAAACATCTTCCACTCGATCGTTTAATCCTTTATTCTGACAGCCAGGGTGGGGTAAGCAACCTCTTCATTTAGTTGAGGCAAAAGTACTTTGGATTTGTTGTGATTCACGTTAGTAGAGATCCTCCTAAGTGTTCTGTGCATCATTCCGCGACCATCAATACTAACGTGCTTCTTGGCTCCTAGTGGTTCGATAACCTTCTTTATCCACAAGAGAAACTGCTTCTCTTTACATCATACCTTCCACTTGGGGTTCCCAACCGGGCCGTGTACATCTACGTGTATCAAGCTAAATTTCTGTGCTTGATTCTTGAATCAAGGTCTTGTTGCCCAGAAATTTCCACTTCTCAATCTTTACTTTGTTTTATCTTGCTTTTATTTTTATTTACTACTTTGTTTGCTTATTTAAATCAAAATACAAAAAGAATTAGTTGCTAGTTTTACTTTATTTGCTATCTTGTTTGCTATATCAAAAAACACAAAAAAATTAGTTACTGTCTTTACTTTATTGTTACTTTTTGCTTAGTGCATCATGTTTCCTTTTAATTTCACCACAAAAGACATACCGGTAGGACGTGGGTCCATAGTTGGGAGAAATAATATAGAAGAATTTTCAATCATGTTAGTATTACTGAAGATTTTGAAGATAGACACTTGGTAGAACTTGCACCTACTTATGAAATTGCGCTGCTGCTGCTTTAGTTAGCATGTTGGAAACTAAATTTGTTAATCTCAATCCTATAATCCAACACATGTTTCTCATACACTTGGTTATATGGAAGAAGGGGAAAAGAAATTGTTCTAGAAGCTCTTCTTAGAGAATTTGGTGGTCTAGCAAGAGAGAGGCTAGAAAGGTTTTTTGCTAAATTTAATATGCTAGGTTCTCCTCCAATTTTATTGGTCTCCTGGAAAAAATGGAAATGGATAGAATAAGGTACACTAATATATTAATGATGGTGGGAGATCAAAGCACCAATACCATGTCAGCTATGAATGATGCCCTAGAAAATAACTATGCTTGGCTTGTTACTGAAAATATTCGATGAGAGTAGCAAGCCTAAGACTAATGAAAGGGAAGCTAAAACTTATATATCAAATATACTATGCTTGGTTGGGAAAAACACCCCAGGTAATGATGTTGATGCTTCTACTCTTGATGTTACTTGATTTGCACTTTTCGCGCCTAGGCTGAAAGGCGTTAAAGAAAAAACGCTTATGGGAGACAACCCATGTTTTTACTACAGTACTTTGTTTTATATTTGAGTCTTGGAAGTTGTTTACTACTGTAGCAACCTCTCCTTATCATGTTTTTGTTTTAAGTAAAGTTTCTATGTCAAAGTTGATGTTATATTTTGGATCGCTGTGAAACAGCATTGCTGTCTGTCACGAATCTGGGCACAGTTCTCTGTGAAAATTCGAAAAAATCTGCCAATTTACGAGCGTGATCCTCCAGATATGTACGCAACTTTCTTAGTTTTGAGTTTTTCCATTTGAGCAAGTCTGGTGCCAACTTTAAATTCGTCTTTACGGACTGTTCTGTTTTTGACAGATTCTGCCTTTTATTTCGCATTGCCTCGTTTGCTATGTTGGATTCATTTCTTTGATCCATTAATGTCCAGTAGCTTTATGCAATGTCCAGAAGTGTAAAAGAATGATTGTGTCACCTCTGAATGTGTGAATTATTAATTGTGTACTAACCCTCTAATTTGTTTGAAGTTTGGTGTGAAGGAAGTTTTCAAGGGTCAAGAGGAGAATGATATACTATGATCAAGAGGGTGAAAGCTCTAAGCTTGGGGATGCCCAGGTCACCCCTGCATGTTCTAAGAAGACTCAAGCGTCTAAGCTTGGGGATGCCCAAGAGCATCCCTTCTTCATCGACAGCATCATCAGGTTCCTCCCCTGAAACTATATTTTTTTATTCAATCACATCTCTTGTGTTCTTTACTTGGAGCGTCAGTTTGTTTTTTTTTTGTTTTTGTTTGAATAAAATGGATCCTAGCATTCACTTTGTGGGAGAGAGACAC
This sequence comes from Lolium multiflorum, assembly GCA_030979885.1. NCBI lineage: Eukaryota > Viridiplantae > Streptophyta > Magnoliopsida > Poales > Poaceae > Lolium > Lolium multiflorum. The sequence goes on from JAUUTY010001232.1 coordinate 77,201, forward strand.
GCTCCGCTGTTGCATATGGACACATGTGTCCTTGGGCTTTACTCATAATGTTCAAGGCGAAGTTTCTTCTTCGTTAAATTGTTATATGGTTGGAATTGGAAAATGCACTACATGTGGTAATTCTAAAATGTCTTGGATAATGTGATACTTGGAAATTGTTGTGCTCATGTTTAAGCTCTTGCATCATATGCTTTGCACCCATTAATGAAGAAATACATAGAGCTTGCTGAATTGATTTGCATATTTGGTCTCTCTAAGGTCTAGATAATATCTAGTATTGAGTTTTGAACAACAAGGAAGACAGTGTAGAGTCTTATAATGTTTACAATATGTCTTTTATGTAGGGAGTGGTGTTTTGGAACATGGGAGCCAGGTTGCTTCCAAATAACCTTGCTTTAGCCTAAACCTTGTATCGAGAGGGAATACTTCTCATGCATCCAAAATCCTTGAGCAAATTACTATGACATTTGTGTCCACCATACCTAC
>JAUUTY010001233.1:0-77568 GCA_030979885.1 Lolium multiflorum
GCTCTCCACCACCACGGAACCAAGATGATGAGAGACATCGAGCTTCCTATGCATCCAACGCCCCATGTATTTTCAAGCTAAGTCCATTCCAACCCCTATAACCATGTCCCAACTTTTGATGTGGTGACTAGACTCCATCCTTACATGAATGCAAACTATGCTCTAGAGCAGTTATTACTTCCACACATCCAGGTACATTGTTTGTAGGGAGAACATTCGACCACATGGACTACCAACAAACATTGCCACAGAGACCAAGAAATGTGCTTCATGAACCTCATGATACGACCCTCGAGACCAAATGCATGCATCAACATCAGATACCTGATGCCAAGTCAGGAAACGAAGACACCTACAAGTCGAGCGCTTTGGACCTCCGACTCAAGACCACGATGTACGCGTAGATGTACACGTCCGTTGGGGAACCCCAAGAGGAAGGTATGATGCGCACGGTGACAAGTTTTCCCTCAGTATGAAACCAAGGTTTAATCGAACCAGTAGGGCCAAGAAACACGTTGAAGGTTGATGGTCGCGGAATGTGATGCGGCGCAACACCAGGGATTGCGCCAACGCGGAACACGCAACACAACCGTGCTTTGCCCCAACGAAACGGTGAGGTTGTCAATCTCACCGCTTGGCGTAACAAAGAGTTAAACGTATCGAGTGGAAGATGTTTGCAAAGAAAATAGTAAAACACAATTTTGCGGTAGATTGTATGCTATGTAAAGAATAGGACCGGGGTCCACGGTTCACTAAGTGTCTCTCCCATAAGATAAGCATGTTGGGTGAACAAAATTACGGTCGGACAATTGACAAATAGAGAAAGGCATAACAATGCATATACATGATATGATAAATATAGTGAGATTTAATTGGGCATTACGACAAAGTACATAGACCGCCATCCAACTGCATATATGCCTAAAAAGTCCACCTTCAGGTTATCATCAGACCCCCTCAGTATTAAGTTGCAAAAATAGACAATTGCATTAAGTATGGTGCGTAATGTAATCAACAACTACATCCTTAGACATAGCATCAATGTTTTATCCCTAGTGGCAACAGCACATCCACAACCTTAGAACTTGTCATTGTCCCAGATTCAATGGAGGCATGAACCCACTATCGAGCATAAATACTCCCTCTTGGAGTTAAGAGTAAAAACTTGGCCAGAGCCTCTACTAATAACGGAGAGCATGCAAGATCATAAATAACACATAAACAATAGATTGATAATCACCATAATCATAGTACTCTCTATCCATCGGATCCCGACAAACACAACATATAGTATTACAGATAGATGATCTTGATCATGTTAGGCAGCTCACAAGATCCAACAATGAAGCACAACAAGGAGAAGACGACCATCTAGCTACTGCTATGGACCCATGGTCCAGGGGTGAACTACTCACTCATCACTCCCGGAGGCGACCATGGCGGTGTAGAGTCCTCCGGGAGATGAATCCCCTCTCGGCCCGGTCTTGGACGTCTCAGAATCCCCGAGATGGGATTCGCGGCGGCTGGAGGGTTTTCCGTATCGTGGCTCTCGATCTTCAGGGTTTGATGGAGGCTTTAAGTAGAGCGGAGGGTCGGCAGCGGGGGGAGCCACGCGAGACGAGGGGGGGTGGAGTCGGCGCGGCCAAGGCACGGGCCACGCCGGCCTCCCCTCCCGGCCGCCTCCGTGGCCCCACTCGTTAGCTCTTCGGTCTTGAGCTTCGTGCAAAAATAGGACCATGGGCGTTGATTTCGTCCGATTCCGAAAATATTTCTTTACTAGGATTTCTGAAACCAAAAACAACAGAAAACAGCACAACTGGCTCTTTGGCATCTTGTTAATAGGTTAGTTCAGAAAATGCATAAATATGACATATAATGTGCATAAAACATGTAGGTATCATCAATAAAGTAGCATGGAACATAAGAAATTATCGATACGTTGGAGACGTATCAGCATCCCCAAGCTTAGTTCTGCTCGTCCCGAGCAGGTAAAACGATAACAAAGATAATTTCTGAAGTGACATGCCATCATAATCTTGATCATACTATTTGTAAACATATGTAATGAATGCAGCAATCAAAGCAAAGGTAATGACATGAGTAAACAAGTGAATCATATAGAAAAGACTTTTCATGAATAGTACTTCAAGACAAGCATCAATAAATCTTGCATAAGAGTTAACTCATAAAGCAATAAATCAAAGTAAAGGTGTTGAAGCAACACATAGGAAGATTAAGTTTCAGCGGTTGCTTTCAACTTATAACATGTATATCTCATGGATATTGTCAACATAAAGTAATATAACAAATGCAATATGCAAGTATGTAGGAATCAATGCACAATTCACACAAGTGTTTGCTTCTTAAGGTGGAAGGAGATAGGTAAACTGACTCAACAATAAAAGTAAAAGAATGGTCCTTCAATGAGGAAAGCATCGATTGCTGTATTTGTGCTAGAGCTTTTATTTTGAAAACATGAAACAATTTTGTCAACGGTAGTAATAAAGCATATGAGTTATATAAATTATATCTTACAAGTTGCAAACCTCATGCATAGTATACTAATAGTGCCCGCACCTCGTCCTACTTAGCTTGGACTACCGGATCTTCGCATGCCATGTTTCAACCAAGTGTCACAAAGGGGTACCTCCATGCCGCCTGTACAAAGGTCTAAGGAGAATGCTCGCATTTCGGATTTCTCGCTTTTGATTATTCTCAACTTAGACATTCATACCGGGACAACATGGACAACAGATAATGGACTCCTCTTAAATGCATAAGCATGTAGCAATGATTATTATTCTCATATGAGATTGAGGATATATGTCCAAACTGAAACTTCCACCATGATTCATGGCTTTAGTTAGCGGCCCAATGTTCTTCTCTAACAATTTTGCATGCTCCAACCACTAAAATGATAGATCCTTCAGACAAGACGGACATGCATAGCAACTCACATGATATTCAACAATAGTTGATGGCGTTCCCCAGAAGCATGGTTATCACACAACAAGCAACTTAATAAAAGATAAAGTGCATAAGTACATATTCAATACTACGATAGTTTTTAAGGCTATTTTGTCCCATGAGCTATATATTGCAAAGGTGGATGATGGAATTTTAAAGGTAGCACTCAAGCAATTTACTTTGGAATGGCGGAGAAATACCATGTAGTAGGTAGGTATAGTGGACACAAATGGCATAGTAGTTGGCTCAAGGATTTTGGATGCATGAGAAGTATTCCTTCTCTAAAAGGTTTAGGCTAGCAAGGTTATTTGAAGCAAACTCAAGGATGAACAGGTGCAACAAAACTCACATAAAAGACATATTGTAAACATTATAGGACTATACCGTCTTCCTTGTTGTTCAAAACTCAATACTAGATATTATCTAGACCTTAGAGAGACCAAATATGCAAATCAAATTTTAGCAAGCTCTATGTATTTCTTCATTAATGGGTGCAAAGCATATGATGCAAGAGCTTAAACATAAGCACAACAATTGCCAAGTATCACATTATCCAAGACATTTTAGAATTACTACATGTAGCATTTTCCAATTCCAACCATATAACAATTTAACGAAGAAGAAACTTCGCCATGAACATTATGAGTAAAGCCTAAGGACACATGTGTCCATATGCAACAGCGGAGCGTGTCTCTCTCCCACAAAGTGAATGCTAGGATCCATTTTATTCAAACAAAAACAAAAACAAAAACAAACCGACGCTCCAAGCAAAGAACACAAGATGTGACTGAATAAAAATATAGTTTCAGGGGAGGAACCTGATGATGTTGTCGATGAAGAAGGGGATGCCCCAAGCCCAAGCAGCTTAGTCTTCTTAAAATATGCAGGGATGAACCACGGGGCATCCCCAAGCTTAAGAACTTTCATCATCTTGATCATAGTATATCATTCTCCTCTCTTGACCCTTTGAAAACTTCCTTCACACCAAACTTCAAGCAAACTCATTAGAGGTTTAGTGCACAATTAATAATTCACTCATTCAGAGGTGACACAAACATTATTTTCACTTCTGGACATTGCATAATGCTACTGGACATTAGTGGATCAAAGAAATAAATCCAACATAGCAAAAGAGGCAATGCGAAATAAAAGGCAGAATCTGTCAAAAACAGAACAGTCCGTAAAGACGAATTTAAAGCTGGCACTAGACTTGCTCAAATGGAAAAACTCAAAACTAATGAAAGTTGCGTACATATCTGAGGATCACGCTCGTAAATTGGCAGATTTTTTCGAATTTTCTACAGAGAACTGTGCCCAGATTCGTGACAGACAGCAATGCTGTTTCTGCGCAGCGATCCCAAATATAACATCAACTTTGACATAGAAACTTTACTTGGCACAAAAACATGATAAGGAGAGGTTGCTACAGTAGTAAACAACTTCCAAGACTCAACAAAACAAAAAAATTGCTGTAGGTAAAAACATGGGTTGTCTCCCATAAGCGCTTTTCTTTAACGCCTTTCAGCTAGGCGCGGAAAGTGCAAATCAAGTATTATCGAGAGTAGAAGCATCAACATCATAGCTTGTTCTAATAATAGAATCAAAAGGCAACTTCATTCTCTTTCTAGGGAAGTGTTCCATACCTTTCTTGAGAGAAAATTGATATTTAATATTACCTTCCCTCATATCAATAACAGCACCAACGGTTCGAAGAAAAGGTCTTCCCAACACAATTGGACAAGATGCATTGCATTCGATATCCAAGACAACAAAATCAACGGGGACAAGGTTATTGTTAACCATATTATCAATCCTCCCCAAAGGTTTCTTTTTAACATTATCGGTAAGATTAACATCCAAATAACAATTCTTCAATGGTGGCAAGTCAAGCATATCATAAATCTTTTTAGGCATAACAGAAATACTTGCACCAAGATCACATAAAGCATTACATTCAAAGTCATTGAATTTCATTTTAATGATGGGCTCCCAACCATCTTCTAACTTTCTAGGAATAGAAGTTTCAAGTTTTAGTTTCTCTTCTCTAGCTTTTATGAGAGCATTTGTAATATGTTTGGTAAAGGCTAAATTTATAGCACTAGCATTAGGACTTTTAGCAAGTTTTTGTAAGAACTTTATAACTTCAGAGATGTGGCAATCATCAAAATCTAAATCATTATGAGCTACAGCAATGGGATCATTGTTCCCAAGGTTGGAAAAAATTTCAGCAGTTTTATCACAAGCACAATTTCAGCAGTTTTAGCAATTTCAGGCAGTTTTGTACGCTTTGCACTAGGAGTAGAAACATTGCCAACACCAATTATTTTACCATTGATAGTAGGAGGTGCAGCAACATGTGGAGAATTAGCATTACTAGTGGTGGTAATAGTCCAAACTTTAGCTACATTATTCTCTTTAGCTAGTTTTTCATTTTCTTCTCTATCCCACCTAGCACGCAGTTCAGCCATTAATCTTATATTCTCATTAATTCTAACTTGGATGGCATTTGCTGTAGTAGTAATCTTATTATCAATATCATTATTAGGCATAACTTTCAATTTTAAAAGATTAACATCAGAGGCAAGTCTATCAACTCTAGAAGCAATAGTATCAATTTTATCAAGCTTTTCCTCAACAGATTTGTTAAAAGCAGTTTGTGTACTAATAAATTCTTTAAGCATGGCTTCAAGACCAGAGGGTACATTCCTATTATTGTTGTAAGAATTCCCATAAGAATTACCATAACCATTACCATTAGCAGAAGGATATGGCCTATAGTTATTACCAGAGTTGTTCCTATAAGCATTGTTGTTGAAATTATTATTTTTAATGAAATTCACATCAACATTTTCTTCTTGAGCAACCAATGAAGCTAAAGGAACATTATTTGGATCTACATTAGATCTACCATTCACAAGCATAGACATAATCACATCAATCTTATCACTCAAGGAAGCTTCTTACCTTGTGGAGCTCTTTCCGTGTGCCATTCAGAGTAATTTATCATCATATCATCAAGAAGTTTTGTAGCCGCCCCCAATGTGATGGACATAAAGGTACCTCCAGCAGCTGAATCCAATAAATTTCGCGAAGAAAAATTTAGTCCTGCATAAAAGGTTTGGATGATCATCCAAGTAGTCAGTCCATGGGTTGGGCAATTCTTTACCAAAGTTTTCATTCTCTCCCATGCTTGAGCAACATGTTCAGTATCTAATTGTTTAAAATTCATTATGCTACTTCTCAAAGATATAATTTTAGCGGGAGGATAATATCTACCAATAAAAGCATCCTTGCATTTAGTCCATGAATCAATACTATTCTTAGGCAAAGATAGCAACCAATCTTTAGCTCTTCCTCTTAATGAGAAAGGAAACACTTTCAATTTAATAATATCACCATCTACATCTTTATACTTTTGCATTTCACAAAGTTCAACAAAATTATTGAGATGGGCAGCAGCATCATCAGAACTAACACCAGAAAATTGATCTCTCATAACTAGATTTAGTAAAGCAGGTTTAATTTCAAAGAATTCTGCTGTAGTAGCAGGTGGAGCAATAGGTGTGCATAGGAAATCATTATTATTTGCATTTGTGAAGTCACACAACTTAGTATTTTCAGGGGTATTCATTTTAGCAACGGTAAATAAAACAAACTAGATAAAGTAAATGCAAGTAACTATTTTTTGTGTTTTTGATATAGAGAGCAAGACAGTAAATAAAGTAAAACTAGCAACTAATTTTTTTTGTATTTTGTTTAGGTGCAGCAAACAAAGTAGTAAATAAAATAAAGCAAGACAAAAACAAAGTAAAAAGATTGAGAAGTGAGACTCCCCTTGCAGCGTGTCTTGATCTCCCCGGCAGCGGCGCAGAAAAAGTGCTTGATGCGCGTAGATGTACCGTCCGTTGGGAACCCCAAGAGGAAGGTATGATGCGCACGGTGTAGGATTCCCTCAGTATGAAACCAAGGTTTAATCGAACCAGTAGGAACCAAGAAGCACATTGAAGGTTGATGGTCGCGAAATGTGATGCGGCGCAACACCAGGGATTCCGGCGCCAACGCGGAACCTGCACAACACAACCCAAGTACTTTGCCCCAACGAAACAGTGAGGTTGTCAATCACCGACTTGCTGTAACAAAGGATTAAACGTAGCTCGAGTGGAAGATGTTTGCAAAGAAAATAGTAAAACACAATTGCAGAGAGTGTATGCTATGTAAAGAATAGGACCGGGGTCCACAGTTCACTAGGTGTCTCTCCCATAAGATAAAAGCATGTTGGGTGAACAAATTACGGTCGGGCAATGACAAATAGAGAAAGGCATAACAATGCATATACATGATATGATAAATATAGTGAGATTTAATTGGGCATTACGACAAAGTACATAGACCGCCATCCAACTGCATCTATGCCTAAAAAGTCCACCTTCAGGTTATCATCTGAACCCCCTCCAGTATTAAGTTGCAAAGCAACAGACAATTGCATTAAGTATGGTGCGTAATGTAATCAACAACTACATCCTTAGACATAGCATCAATGTTTTATCCCTAGTGGCAACAGCACATCACAACCTTAGAACTTTCTGTCACTGTCCCAGGTGTCAATGAAGGCATGAACCCACTATCGAGCATAAATACTCCCTCTTGGAGTTAAGAGTAAAAACTTGGCCAGAGCCTCTACTAGTAACGGAGAGCATGCAAGATCATAAACAACACATAAACAATAGATTGATAATCACCATAATCATAGTACTCTCTATCCATCGGATCCCGACAAACACAACATGTAATAGATAGATGATCTTGATCATGTTAGGCAGCTACAAAGATCAACAATGAAGCACAACAGGAAGACGACCATCTAGCTACCACTATGGACCCATGGTCCGGGGGTGAATACTCACTCATCACTCCGGACGACCATGGCGGTGTGGGGTCCTCCGGAGATGAATCCCTCTCGGCGGGGTGTCGGAGCGATCCTCAGTCCCCGAGATGGGATTCGCGGCGGCGTCTGGTAGGTTTTCCGTATCGTGGCTCTCGGTGCGGAGGGTTTGGCGACGGAGGCTTTAAGTGGGCGGAGGGTCAGCGCGGGGGGCCACACGGGGGCCCCGGGGAGGCGGTCGAAGCGCGCGGCCAAGGCACCGGAAGCGCGCCCGGCCTCCCTACGGCCGCCTGGTGGCCCCACTTCGTTAGCTCTTCGGTCTTCTGGAAGCTTCGTGCAAAAATAGGACCTGGGCGAAAGTTCGTCCGATTCCGAAAATATTTCTTTACTAGGATTTCTGAAACAAAAACAACGGCAACCAGCGGCTCTTAAGCATCTTGTTAATAGGTTAGTTCCAGAAAATGCATAAATATGGCATATAATGTGCATAAAACATGTAGGCATCATCAATAAAGTAGCATGGAACATAAGAAATTATCGATACGTTGGGGACGTATCACCACCAATCGCCTCATGACTAATGACACGAGCACGAGCAAAAACCACGCATCAATAGAGTCAATTCGCCTTTTCCATACATAACATTGATACATCATTGGATGGCATGCTACTTCATTCAAACATCTTGTATCAATCAGGTACATCGACCAAGACGCAAGCCATGGAGACCAAGCCAATGGAGAGGAGTTGAAGATGAAGAAGATGGAGCTCCAGCCACCCGATCAGAATGCAGCCCTCTAGGTAGGAACTTCCGCCCGGATACCTCCGAATCTTTGTTCGAAATGAAGAAAGTCTCGATGAAGAGGATCCAGCGGACTGCATGGACAAAGCTTTACCCGCCGGTACTTTTACGCAGGTTTAGAAAACGCGCTCAAAGCCGCGGATGCGCAAGCAAAGCGGTCATTTCGGAACAAGACCGGAAGTTGGCCAGGAAACTTTCGTGAAATGAACTTCCGCCCCTAGGGCCGAGACACCGAGCCAGACTTCCCCCAGGACCGGAACTTCCGCTGATACGAATTTCCCGTCAAAACTGCTTGTTTCGACGCCTTAACTTAACCCTTCGCCCGCCACCATAAATAGCCTTGTTGGCTGGGATACGGTGATGTGGGCATTACCCTTCGGGTAACTAGTATTGCGCTACCTCTACGGCCCAACTTGATGGCCACTGAAGATCACCACCGACCAAGGTGGGCATTATATGAGTTCCAAGGGAGGAATGATGACGAACAAGGCAAGAAGACAAAGAAACAAAGGAGAGATTTAGATGTGAGACTCTTTGTCCTAGTGGTTTGAGATGAGACTCTTGAGACCCTGGCTTCAATATAAGAAGGGCAGGAGAGGGGTCTGCCGGGGACACACAATCATCGTAGCCATAACCGCAAGTCTAGAGACTAGGTCATGAAAACTTAGTCTCTCGACGAGATCATAGCCGAAACCTTCGGCACCCCATTGTAACCCGATATTTTCATAATCAAGATCAGACAAGCAGGAAGTAAGGGTTTACCTCATGAGGGCTGAACACAGGTAAATCTCTCTCCCGTTTGTTTGGTATCCGAGTGTCTAAATTGTCAGCCTGCAGGATTCCGTCTACCCTAAGCCCCAAAGGTGGGCATTGTCGAGCACCCTCGTCAATTGCGGCGTAGAGCGTAGAGGAAACTTTGTCGGTGCAAAAGGCATGTCATCGGCGACTCTAGTCACATCAGCAGCTTCGTGTTGGACTCTGCCAACGCCATCAAAGTCTAAGAAACTTAGTTCGTTGCGGTTGTCGAGTTCACACCTTTGCGCCGAGCCTCGAACGTCCAATTTCTTCGGGTTGCGCGTTATGGATGCAACCTTCGGTGGTGGTTCACTTCATCATCGATTCCAGGAGGATTTCTTGACCAGTTCTAAATGCGTCAAGCCTAAGGACTTGATTCGAGAAAACATTGTTTCACCAACAACCGGTGTAGTGCTGAAATATGGTGGTAACTTGAAGCAGCATTTTGGTAGTAGGGAGCAATGGAAGAGGCGAAGGCATCTGCGCCGTGAAGAGGAAGAACGAGCTGGGAGTCGCCTTTGTCGGTGTGAAAGAGGATGCTTCCTGTGCCTTAATCGAGCAAGACATATACGTACACCTTACTTATGTGGAACAGCTTACGACGCCATGTTATTTGCACTCTTATATCGACCCAAAGGATAACATCGAGAAGGCCACTCATTTACCTAAAAATTGTCGACAGTTCCTCGACATTCAGGATACAGACGACTAAGGTCCAAGACAGGCCATAGCTCGTTGAGCGGAAACAGCGATGGCACTACAGTTACCGAAGCAACAACAATATTTGCAGAAGAAGATGTTACGTACCAAGCAAGAAGTTTATCCTCGTCTGAGTGGGCAAGTCAACATGATTCAACCCAGCTTTCTGAAGAAAGCCAAAGAAATTCATGAGAAATAAAATTCAAGAAGTTGCTAGGCGGAGTACCTAGTTATATCGTGCGTCCCGGATCCAAAGCATCCTCTTCGACAAGCGGATCATAGATAGCTGACTCCAAGTCCAGTCCAACTGCCTTAGTCATGAACAATAGATTGGGGGATAACATGAACAGGTGTTGATGGATGAAGTGAATTTAGACCTGTTATTTGCGAGCACAATAGGAGAACAGCTGGGATTATGGTTGATATGCTAAAAGAATACGTCTGACTTTCATGTCATCATCTAACCAGAGACCGCTTATCCCCTTGGCAAAATTTCACTAGATGTAGTCTTAAACACCTAGTAACTTCAGGAAGAAACTTGAGTTGGAGTGGTTGATTAGGAATCACAGTACCATGTCATCCTGTGAGCCGAGGCGTTTGCATGCTAAATTCATGGCGGTGCCTCATTATGCATGCCAGAAGTTCGAAGATGGTGACATGGGACAACAATAACGTTCAGGAAGTTTTCGTTTGATAACTGCGATAGGGAATTCAGAAGATCGCTTCAAAATTTGGAGTGAGGAAGAACTTAATGCATGGCGTTGTCTTGATCATACATGACCACCTGCGATAATCGAACGTAAAATCAGATGAATTAAAGCGTTGTAAGGAAGCCGAAGCATCAAGTGCATCCTCTGAATCGAAGAAAACAGTCCTTTATCGGCAGATCTTATTGCGCATGGGAAGCAGCGGCTCATCAGGTTCCTCCGTGAAGGTGCTGGAAAATATTTGCATAGGGCCATCGGAGTACTTCAAGGTATTCTCGGGGGAAATGTTGAGCCGTAGCAATGTTGACCCAAGCAAAACCTGCATCGATGGACGTGCTATACGTTTCTCAGAACCAAAGAAAAGCTATTAGCAAAGGGAGTTAATCGACTTGGCAAGGCTGGTTTAGTAGGGGCCTCAGGAAGCCAAATGCAGTGCAGCTAACCAGGTCCTTGGTGCCAAAGAAAGATACGGTAGTTCTTTGTGTGTATCAATTACACAAGCCTCAATAAAGCATTGCCCAAAGGATGTTTGCAGCTGCCTGCATCTGTGATCAAATGGTCTGACTCACAACAGGTTGTGATCGTCTCTCCTTCTAAAGCACTCAGGATATAATCAGATCAAGCTCAAAATAAGATCAAAGTTAACTGTTTTATAACTCGCATGGGTTGCTATTCAATGTCATGACTTTTGGACTGAAAAACATGGGTGCAACCTATCAAGCGGTGCATGCAAGCCCTATCTTGGAGAACAAATTGGCGAAATATTGGGGTTTTACATCGACGACATCGTCGTCAAAACAAAAATGCAGCTATAATAAACGACCAAGGAGAAACTTTCGACAACCTGTGTTTCAAATCAGTTCGAACCAAAGAAATGCTTCTTTGGAGGTACCAGGAGCCAATGCTTGGGTACTTTACTAGCTAGAGGGATAGAAGCTAACCCTTTCGAAAATTAAATTTGTTCTCGATATGGAACACAACCAAAGAGTTTACGATGTTGACAGTTGGCGGAATGATTGTGGTAACAACGATTTGTAAAAGTGGGAGAAAAGGCCTTGCCATTTTACCACATTGATGAAGAAATCTGAAAAGTTGGAGAATGGACAACAGAGGCACAGAATCTTTGGACAACTTGAATGGTCCCATTGACCTCTCCAGTCCTCGTGACTCCACGGGAAAAGGAACCAATGTTGCTCTACATGGGCTGCGACCGTGCAAGTTTTTAGCATTGCTCATCCGATCGAGCAGACGAGAGGCAGGAAAGTCCATGGCGTTACAACCGTTACTACCATGCTTGAGGTCTTGGTAAAACAGTGATATCGTCATCAGAGAGTTGGCATATGCGTGTGGAGAGATGAGCAAACTATGACAACATGAGAGCATCAGTCAATAATCGTTGTAACAGCTCTTGATTGAAGAACATGTACAACCAGGAGAACTCTGGGCGGAGTATCTTAATGACTGTCAGTTAACTTTGTATGATATTTCTTATATTAACCAACGACAATCAAATCCAGGTCTTCAGATTTCAAGACTGATTGGATCTATAGTCTAAATAAGCACTTTGACATGTCACGGATCTGCAGACCAATTATATTTGATCTGGATCAATAAAGCTAGCGCATGCTGGCACAGATGGTGTTAATCTATGTGAGAATTAAAATGAGATATGTTTTAAGGATGAATATCACATTACAACAAATAATGAAAGCGATACAGGCACTATTACATGGGATACGTATGGCCAGCATGTGGGAGCCACTCGCTCAGATATCTATGGAGATTCAAACACAAGTAGTCCGATGATCGATGGTTATCACGGCCGTCAACATAAATAGTGCCATCATCGGTTATATCAAATCGATGAAGCTAAGTTTGAAAGGTTGCGAAGCTAAAACACATCGGCCAGAGCCAATAACGAGGAAACCCGGCCTTTGGCTAATATAGTATCCACATGTTACTCTATATTCCAAATGGACTCTTCTAGCAAGTAATTACTCAAAGGTCAAACAAAGAAAAAACAGGCACCCCAGTATCGTTAACGACTCGGGGAGGTTGTGTTGTAGGAAGGTGTGAAGATCTCACGGATAAATCTAAAGAGCAAGTTCTTCTCCATGAGAGCCCTTATGGATGAACCTTTTAGCATATTTGATGGAACAACGATTGCAGATAAGTCGTGAGCCTAAACTCATCGATGCGTCGATCTAAGGCCTTTGTCATAGTGGATGGTGAACTTTATAGCGAAGCATCTGCAGCTCTTCCAGATGTATCGCCATTGGCGATGGAAAAGCTCTTGTTGCCGAGAAATACGAAGGAACTTGTGGTCATCAGAAGTAGTAGGGCTTTAGCCAGCCAAAGCTTTAGAGCTGGGTTCTATTGGCCGGTAATGACGGCCGATGCAAGAGACTTGTTGGTCGACCCTTGTCAATGTTTGCCCAAAGCCACACTGCAGCCAGATCATGACAATACCTTTGGCACGGACCTTTGCACAATGGGGGCTCGATCTGAAGTTGGTACACTGCCGAGATCATCTCTAGGTGACACCAGCACCTATTGGTAGCAGTTGATAAATTCACCAAATGGATCGAGGCCATACAAGTCACGAATCAAACAGCAGCCAAAACTGCTGTCAAATTCTTCAAAGATAACTTTCCATTTTGGTGTGCCTCATAGTATCATTATAGACAATGGAACTAATTTTGATTCAGGGAAATTCCATCAGTGCATAACGACAATGGTATCAAGCACAAATTTGCCCGGTTGCACATCATAAAACCAATGGGCAGTAGAGGATCCAATGGCCTAATATGTGATGGCATTAAAAGCGCCTCCCACCAGGTGCGGTCGGAGTAGCTTCGGTCGAGGGGTACCATCAAGTGCTTTGGAGTTCTGGATTCCCACCTTAAATGAGTCAGCACCAATGTACTCCATTCTTCCTTGTTTCTGGAGCAGAAGGAGTTTTGCCAACGATGTTCGCTTTGAAGCACCTGGGTGGCTGCATATACAGAGAGACAGCCTCTGTTCCACTTACAAGATGTTGTGGATCTTCTTGATGAGGCTCGAGACATCGTAGCCAGAAGGTGGCGGTATAATTCTCTGGGTGCTTCTATTCTTGTAGACAGTGTTGGACCTCCAAGAGCAGAGGTTTGTGAACGGCAGCAAGTTTCCCTTAAGTGGATTACCCAAGGTTTATCGAACTCAGGGAGGAAGAATATCCCTCTCATGCAACCCTGCAACCACGAAGCAAGAAGTCTCTTGTGTCCCCAACACACATAATACACTTGTCATAGTTCGTCGAAGAGATAGTGAAATACAAGTGGTATGAATGAATATGAGCAGTAGTACGGCGCCAGAAAAGTGCTTGCTGGCGTGCAGTTGATGGTAGTAATATTGCGGGAAGTAAACATGCAGTAGTAACGCAGTAAAACAGTAACAACAGTAAACAAGCAGCGATAGCAATATTTAGGAACAAGGCCTAGGGATTAGACTTTCACTAGTGGACACTCTCAACATTGATCACATAACAGAATAGATAAATGCATACTCTACACTCTCTTGTTGGATGATGAACACATTGTGTAGGATTACACGAACCCTCAATGCCGGAGTTAACAAGCTCCACAATTGCAATGTTCATATTTAAATAACCTTAGAGTGCAAGATAGATCAACATAATTACACCAAGAACTAACATAGCATGCACACTATCACCTTCATGCTTATGTAGGAGGAATAATACACATCAATACTATCATAGCAATAGTTAACTTCGCAATCTACAAGAGATCATGATCATAGCATAAACCAAGTACTAACACGAGTGCACACACTGTCACCATTACACCGTGTAGGAGGAATAAAACTACTTTAATAACATTGCTAGAGTAGCACATAGATAAATTGTGATACAAAACACATTGCAATCATAAAGAGATATAAATAAGCACCTCACTATGCCATTCATAACAGTGAATAAGTATTCTGTGAAATATAGCCTAAGAGACCCACACGGTGCACACATTGTCACCTTTACACACGTGGGACAAGGAGTCTCCGGAGATCACATAAGTAAAACTCACTTGACTAGCATAATGACATCTAGATTACAAGCATCATCATATGAATCTCAATCATGTAAGGCAGCTCATGAGATTATTGTATTGAAGTACATAGGAGAGAGATGAACCACATAGCTACCGGTACAGCCCCGAGCCTCGATGGAGAACTACTCCCTCCTCATGGGAGCAGCAGCGGTGATGAAGATGGCGGTGGAGATGGCAGCGGTGTCGATGGAGGAGCCTTCCGGGGGCACTTCCCCGTCCGGCGGCGTGCCGGAACAGAGACTCCTGTCCCCCAGATCTTGGCTTCGCGATGGCGGCGGCTCTGGAAGGTTTCGCGTACCGTGGCTTCTCGTAAGGGTTTTCGATGCAGGGGCTTTATATAGGCGAAAGGGCAATCAGAAGGTCGGGGCGACGACACCATGGGCTGGCGCGGCCGGGGCCGAGCCGCGCCACCCTATCATCACTGGGTCCCAGGGCCCTCTCTGGCAGCCTCTCGGGTGTTACGGATGCTTGGGCAAAATAGGAACCTGGGCGTTGATTTCGTCCAATTCGAGAATATTTCGTTACTAGGATTTAGAAACCAAAAACAGCAGAAAGGCAGCTGGCACGGCATCTTGTTAATGAGTTAGTTCCGGAAAATGCGTAAATACGACATATAATGTGCATAAAACATGTAGGTATCATCAATAAAGTAGCATGGAACATAAGAAATTATCGATACGTTGGCGTCAGCATCCCCAAGCTTAGTTCTGCTCGTCCCGAGCAGGTAAAACGATAACAAAGATAATTTTTGAAGTGACATGCCATCATAATCTTGATCATACTATTTGTAAACATATGTAATGAATGCAGCGATCAAAACAATGGTAATGACATGAGTAAACAAGTGAATCATATGACAAAGACTTTTCATGAATAGTACTTCAAGACAAGCATCAATAAGTCTTGCATAAGAGTTAACTCATAAAGCAATAAATCAAAGTAAAGGTGTTGAAGCAACACAAAGGAAGATTAAGTTTCAGCGGTTGCTTTCAACTTATAACATGTATATCTCATGGATATTGTCAACATAAAGTAATATAACAAGTGCAATATGCAAGTATGTAGGAATCAATGCACAGTTCACACAAGTGTTTGCTTCTTAAGGTGGAGGGAGATAGGTAAACTGACTCAACAATAAAAGTAAAAGAATGGTCCTTCAAAGAGGAAAGCATCGATTGCTGTATTTGTGCTAGAGCTTTTATTTTGAAAACATGAAACAATTTTGTCAACGGTAGTAATAAAGCATATGAGTTATGTAAATTATATCTTACAAGTTGCAAGCCTCATGCATAGTATACTAATAGTGCCCGCACCTTGTCCTACTTAGCTTGGACTACCGGATCTTTGCAATGCCATGTTTCAACCAAGTGTCACAAAGGGGTACCTCCATGCCGCCTGTACAAAGGTCTAAGGAGAAAGCTCGCATTTTGGATTTCTCGCTTTTGATTATTCTCAACTTAGACATCCATACCGGGACAACATGGACAACAGATAATGGACTCCTCTTTAATGCATAAGCATGTAGCAACAATTATTATTCTCATATGAGATTGAGGATATATGTCCAAAACTGAAACTTCAACCATGATTCATGGCTTTAGTTAGCGGCCCAATGTTCTTCTCTAACAATATGCATGCTCCAACCATTAAGGTGGTAGATCCTTCAGACAAGACGGACATGCATAGCAACTCACATGATATTCAATAAAGAGTAATTGATGGCGTTCCCCAGAAGCATGGTTATCGCACAACAAGCAACTTAATAAGAGATAAAGTGCATAAGTACATATTCAATACTACGATAGTTTTTAAGGCTATTTTGTCCCATGAGCTATATATTGCAAAGGTAAATGATGGAATTTTAAAGGTAGCACTCAAGCAATTTACTTTGGAATGGCGGAGAAATACCATGTAGTAGGTAGGTATGGTGGACACAAATGGCATAGTGGTTGGCTCAAGGATTTGGATGCATGAGAAGTATTCCCTCTCGATACAAGGCTTAGGCTAGCAAGGTTATTTGAAGCAAACTCAAGGATGAACCGGTGCAACAAAACTCACATAAAAGACATATTGTAAACATTATAAGACTCTACACCGTCTTCCTTGTTGTTCAAACTCAATACTAGATATTATCTAGACCTTAGAGAGACCAAATATGCAAATCAAATTTTAGCAAGCTCTATGTATTTTTTCATTAATGGGTGCAAAGCATATGATGCAAGAGCTTAAACATGAGCACAACAATTGCCAAGTATCACATTATCCAAGACATTTTAGAATTACTACATGTAGCATTTTCCAATTCCAATCATATAACAATTTAACGAAGAAGAAACTTCGCCTTGAACATTATGAGTAAAGCCTAAGGACATATTTGTCCATATGCAACAGCGGAGCGTGTCTCTCTCCCACAAAGTGAATGCTAGGATCCATTTTATTCAAACAAAAACAAAAACAAAAACAAACCGACGCTCCAAGTAAAGAACACAAGATGTGATTGAATAAAAATATAGTTTCAGGGGAGGAACCTGATGATGTTGTCGATGAAGAAGGGGATGCCTTGGGCATCCCAAAGCTTAGGTTGAGTCTTCTTAAAATATGCAGGGGTGAACCACGGGGGCATCCCCAAGCTTAGAGCTTTCACTCCTCTTGATCATAGTATATCATACTCCTCTCTTGACCCTTGAAAACTTCCTTCACACCAAACTTCAAGCAAACTCATTAGAGGGTTAGTGCATAATTAATAATTCACACATTCAGAGGTGACACAATCATTCTTAACACTTCTGGACATTGCATAAAGCTACTGGACATTAATGGATCAAAGAAATGAATCCAACATAGCAAAAGAGGCAATGCGAAATAAAAGGCAGAATCTGTCAAAAACAGAACAGTCCGTAAAGACGAATTTAAAGATGGCACCAGACTTGCTCAAATGGAAAAACTCAAAACTAATGAAAGTTGCGTACATATCTGTGGATCACGCTCGTAAATTGGCAGATTTTTTGAATTTTCTACAGAGACTTGTGCCAGAATTCATGACAGACAGCAATGATGTTTCTGCGCAGCGATCCCAAATATAACATCAACTTTGACATAGAAACTTTACTTGGCACAAAAACATGATAAGGAGAGGTTGCTACAGTAGTAAACAACTTCCAAGACTCAACAAAACAAAAATTGCTGTAGTAAAATAAACACATGGGTTATCTCCCAAGAAGTTCTTTCTTTATAGCCATTAAGATGGGCTCAGCAGTTTTAATGATGCACTCGCAAGAAATAAGAGTTGAAGCAAAAGAGAGCATCAAGAGGCAAATTCAAAACACATTTAAGTCTAACATGCTTCCTATGCATAGGAATCTTGTAAATAAACAAGTTCATGAAGAGCAAAGTAACAAGCATAGGAAGATAAAACAAGTGTAGCTTCAAAAATTTCAGCACATAGAGAGGTGTTTTAGTAACATGAAAATTTCTACAACCATATTTTCCTCTCTCATAATAACTTTCAGAGGCATCATGAACAAACTCAACAATATAAGTATCACATAAAGCATTCTTATTCACATGCATAAAAGTATCATTACTCTCCACATAAGCATAATCAATTTTATTAGTTGTAGTGGGAGCAAATTCAACAAAGTAGCTATCATTATTATTCTCATCATCAAATATAGGAGGCATAGTATCATCAAAGTAAATTTTCTCCTCAATGCTTGGGGGACTAAAAATATCATGCTCACCAAAACCAGCTTCCCCAAGCTTAGAATTTTCCATAGCATTAGCAACAATAGTGTTCAAAGCATTCATATTAATATGTTCCATGGGTTTTTTAATTTTCGCATCAAACCATCCATGTCTTAAATCAGGAAATAGAATAAAAAGGTCATTGTTGTCCATTATGCCTAACTAGTGTAAACAAGAAACCAAATGTCGCAATTGCAGAGTCTAAAGGAAATAGCTTCGAGCACACACACAATGGCGCCAGAAAAGTACTGTTACCTGGAACCGTATGAGTGCCTTTTACCTTTCCTCCCCGGCAACGGCGCCGGAAAAGTGCTTGATGTCTACGGGTGCTTCTATTCTTGTAGGCAGTGTTGGGCCTCCAAGAGCAGAGGTTTGTAGAACAGCAGCAAGTTTCCCTTAAGTGGATTACCCAAGGTTTATCGAACTCGGGGAGGAAGAGGTCAAAGATATCCCTCTCATGCAACCCTGCAACCACAAAGCAAGAAGTCTCTTGTGTCCCCAACACACCTAATAGGTGTACTAGTTCGGCGAAGAGATAGTGAAATACAAGTGGTATGAATGAATATGAGTGTAGTATGGCGCCAGAAAAGTGCTTGCTGGCGTGCAGTTGATGGTAGTAATATTGGAAGTAAACATGCAGTAGTAACGCAGCAGTTAATGCAGTAAAACAGTAAACAAGCAACGATAGCAGATTTAGGAACAAGGCCTAGGGATTAGACTTTCACTAGTGGACACTCTCAACATTGATCACATAACAGAATAGATAAATGCATACTCTACACTCTCTTGTTGGATGATGAACACATTGCGTAGGATTACATGAACCCTCAATGCCGGAGTTAACAAGCTCCACAATTCAATGTTCATATTTAAATAACCTTAGAGTGCATGAAAGATCGAAACGACTAAACCAAGTACTAACATAGCATGCACACTGTCACCTTCATGCTTATGTAGGAGGAATAATACACATCAATACTATCATAGCAATAGTTAACTTCGCAATCTACAAGAGATCATGATCATAGCATAAACCAAGTACTAACACGAGTGCACACACTGTCACCATTACACCGTGTAGGAGGAATAAAACTACTTTAATAACATTGCTAGAGTAGCACATAGATAAATTGTGATACAAAACACATTGCAATCATAAAGAGATATAAATAAGCACCTCACTATGCCATTCATAACAGTGAATAAGTATTCTGTGAAATATAGCCTAAGAGACCCACACGGTGCACACACTGTCACCTTTACACACGTGGGACAAGGAGTCTCCGGAGATCACATAAGTAAAACTCACTTGACTAGCATAATGACATCTAGATTACAAGCATCATCATATGAATCTCAATCATGTAAGGCAGCTCATGAGATTATTGTATTGAAGTACATAGGAGAGAGATGAACCACATAGCTACCGGTACAGCCCCGAGCCTCGATGGAGAACTACTCCCTCTCATGGGAGCAGCGGTGATGAAGATGGCGGTGGAGATGGCAGCGGTGTCGATGGAGGAGCCTTCCGGGGGCACTTCCCCGTCCGGCAGGGTGCCGGAACAGAGACTCCTGTCCCCCAGATCTTGGCTTCGCGATGGCGGCGGCTCTGGAAGGTTTCGCGTACCGTGGCTTCTTCTGTAAGGGTTTTCGATGCAGGGGCTTTATATAGCGAAAGGGCAGCGTCAGAAGGTCGAAGGGGCGACGACACCATAGGCTGGCGCGGGGGCCCAGGCCGCGCCACCCTATCATCTGGGGCCCAGAGGGCCCTCCTCGGTGCTCTCGTGTTCTGGATGCTTCCGGGCAAAATAGGAACCTGGGCGTTGATTTCGTCCAATTCCGAGAATATTTCGTTACTAGGATTTCTGAAACCAAAAACAGGAAAACAGGCGGCACTTCGACATCTTGTTAATAGGTTAGTTCCAGAAAATGCGTAAATACGACATATAATGTGCATAAAACATGTAGGTATCATCAATAAAGTAGCATGGAACATAAGAAATTATCGATACGTTGGAGACGTATCATATATCAGCAGGCAATACGGAATTACCACAGTCGAAGAGTTTGCAACCGAAGCTTTAGCGTTGGTGATCTAGTACTACGGCTGAAGCAAGAAAGATCTTTAAAACTCGAATCTCCATGGGAAGGACCGTTCATCGTCACTGAAGTAATACCAGGAGGAGCTTATCGCCTCAAGAATCTTGCTTCGGGAAAAGATGTTGGGAACCCATGGAACGTTACGCACTTGCCACGATTTTACGCATAGAATTCGACCTTTTTCTTCACTACATGGAGGCTTCTTAGCACAGTACATATTATGAATACAATTTCTGGTTTGGCTTACATTTGTTATTTCTTCACTCGAATAAATGTTCGGGCTTTTTTTTATCGACTACTACTCCCAATGGGAGCTTCGGCTAAATTACGCGTCATAAGCTTACCCGACAATACTCGGGGCTGCAGGAATTACTACAATATCGATAATTAATTAATACTCCCACCGGAGATATGGTTATCGATACACTAAAACTCATCCAAGCCTCAAATAAATTCACAGTGTTACGAGTTGATGGAAGCAATACTACTTACAAAAGGCTCATCAGGTGCACCGTGTTATGAAGCCAAACAAAAAACGCCTAAATCCCTCGTTTACTCGAAGATTGTAGACATAGGCATCCCCAATGGGCTGCCGAAGAAGATACCCGGGGTTTGAAGGCCCACGACCGAAGTTTATGAAACATGTAAGCCCGGTCGGGAAATAGTTTGGAAAGATAGAGTTGTATTAGGAATATCGACTTGTAACTATTACGGGACGAACTCTAGTCTCCGTACTTTGTAACTTGTACATCACGAAACCCTCGGCTTCACCTCCTATATAAGGGGGAGTCGAGGGATAAAGAAAGGATCGAATCATTGTTTATGTAACCCTAGTTTTCATAGCAGTCGAGTACTTTTCCGGCTGAAACCTTCGAGATCTACTTGCCCTTTACTTCCAACAAAACCCTAGTCTACAACTTGTAGGCATTGACAAGTTAATCCCTTGTCAATTGGCGCCGTCTGTGGGAATTAGGGGCGACAAGGATCTGATCTCGATGACACGTTCAACATCGTCGACATCTTCGGTGGCAAGCAACGCGATGGATCGAGGTAAACATATCGAAACTGCTCTTGTCGATTTTGTTCCTCACCCGCCCTCCCGTGTGGATGCATATCTGGAGGAGCCTATGGAGATGAAGTTCGGAAGGTTCCACTTCCACGTTGGGAAGGAAGGATCTTACCGTCTTGCGATGCCGGATTCATCCGGATCGGTCGAAGTTGACTCACTCCTCGGGATCGGTGTCGTTGTTTGAGTCCCGGCGACGAAGTGATTTCGTCGACAATCTCCACCAAGCCCGCTTCAAGCGGAGAACAAATCAAAATCTTCAGCAACATATCCGTCGGGTCGTTTGCGGACTCAAATATAAGCAGCAACTCGGACGGTGTCGATATTTTTGACTTCATCGATCGATATACTTGTTCGGAGGTCTTCGTCGATCTATACGATGGTGTCACCAATTCCGATGACAATCAAGCTTCAACATATCATCAAGTTTACGTAATTGGAGAGGTGAGCCGAGCAGAGCCGGAGACGTGGAGAGGCTTTCGATGATTTGGGAAATCCGTACGTCGATCCCAGTCTCATGTGAGGTTTGGGCACCAAATACATCGGTCTGAACCAAGAGAAAAGGTGCAACTCCCGTAAGAAGCACGGGATAGAGCGGCAGAGCCATGGATGGCACAAAGCCGATGAATACCAGCACGGTCGCAGAAGCTGACGTACCATTATAAATTAGCCTGTGCAAGAGAGGAACTCAAAAGATAGAATTGAACTCGAAAAGAAGAGCCGCCGCCACCGTCAAGCGGCGAAGGGCTGAGTTAAGCCGACATTCGGGAACTGGGAGACAACCATAGAGATGCTCGCAAGGGGGAAGATCTCATTGTAGAACATACCGGAAGCAGAGGGAGCATCGATCCGAACCTCGACATGTCCTTTATGTCGATTGACACAGAGGAAACATTATCCCAAAAACTCCGGAGACGGGATACATGGCAACACAGGCCTTTATATTGGCGAACAGGCCACCCCCGGAGATCCAAGAGGCGTTATATAACATGGCTTTGGGAGGAGTTGGAGTCATGGGGACAACATTTGCGGGTACAAGCACACCTCCAGAAGGTCTTTGCAAGGCAAAACAGTCCACGACCTACGGTGGCGATTGCAAGAACCCCAAGAATGTCGGCAAGAGACACGGCACGAGGCACGAGTCGACATGGCGCGACATGAGAGGAGAGAACGTCGACAGTCACCTGAAGTAGATGATGAAGATATGTGTGGACTCCCCTGTTTCACCCGACGAGTCCGCAAAACGCGAGTCCCATCTGATTTTAAGTTGCTGACGGTTATAAGAAATTCGACGGGCTGCAAGATCCCGAGATTGGTTGGTTGATTACACGGAGCAGTGAAGTTGACGGGTGGAACCAAAGCAACGGGCATGCAAAGTATCCAAGTATACTTAAGTGGCGCAGCTCAATCATTGATTAAAAAGTTACCACCTGGATCTATCGACAGCTGGGAGACCTTCGAGGACTTGTTCATAAAAAATTTCTTGTCCACATGCAAGAAACCTGCGCCAATAGAGCAATTGAGAGCACTGTCGACGAAACATGACGAGTCGATGAGGAAATATATACAGAGGTGGAACATTATCAAAAACTCGGCAGAAAACATATCTGACGAGAGAGCGATAGCGTTCGTGGCAGGAATTCGACGAGCAGACTTCGTCGAGGACTTGGGAAGGACCAATCCAAAAACAATAGCAACACTCATGGAAATAGCGATCGTTGGGCAGATGGAGAGGCGCTGTCAACAATAAGCGACATAGGTCTCGAGGAGGATCGCAATAGAAACATTCAAAATAGACGGCGTTTTTCTCGAGTTTCCAGATTATGACGGTCCGGCCAAATATCGGCTGACAGGAAATAATGGAGGGAACAATCGAGATGATTTATCAAAAGAGCGGCGAACAACGTAGCGACTACAGGGATAGTCCCCATCCAAACAGGCAAAATAATGGTCCAAGGTTCCAGAGGCCGTATATATCTCCCGAAGATATGATGAACGGACCATGCCAAATGCACTTCTACCTTGATAACAATGGGAAGAGATAGTCGGGACATCTGCAGAAGGACTGTCGAACTTTCCATGTCTGCGAATAGGTCGCGGGGAATGTCAATGCACAAGCGACAAATAGAAACCCCCGAGGGCCCGGAGTGAGATTCACCTACCACCTCCTCCCGCAATCACGGACGAAAATCGGCACCAGCTCAGAATAGCGGAAGCTCCACCCGCCTCCTTATATCGACACCAATGGTGCGGTCTCGATGATTCAGAAAGGCAGGCCATCCAATAGAGCTCAAAAAATAATTTCGCGACAAGTTTCATGGCAGAGAATATGCCTCCACCAACAGTCGAGTACCTAAATTGGTCGGGACAAGACATTGGCTTCACCATAGCGGACCACCCGCACAAGTTCCCCGACCAGGGTCAATCAGCTTTAATCTTACCAGCGGTGATTGCAGGATTTTCACGAGTATTTGTAGATGGAGGTTGTCTGAACCTTATGTATGCGATACATTGAGGAAGATGAATATATCTGGCAAACTTAAAACCAACGGACACACGTTTTCATGGTATCACACCGGATAAGCCAAGTTATCCAGGGGAGATCAATCTCGACGTTCAGTTTGGAACCCGAGAGAACTACATGATAGAAAGGATGGAGTTCGAAGTCGTGGATTTCCCATCACAGTACCATGCTCTATTGGGACGACCCGCATATGCCAGATTCATGGCGGTTCCACACTACACGTACTTGTTGTGGAGGCTCCCTGACCTAACGGACCAATTACAGTGAAAGGCAGTTTTGCGCTAGCGGATAAGTGCGACAAGGATTTTCATCGGCTGTCAGAAACTTTCGGGATGCAGGCAAAATACATGGCGTCAAAGGCGAACAGACTACGACGTGTTGCCGATGTAGGGAGGCACTAAGGAACCAACCTTTGACACCAGAAGACTTGAAGGAAGTGCAGATACACCCGACAGATCCCAAGAAGACGACAGTTATCGCCACAAACATGGACCTCGCATAGGAAAGCGCACTCGTCGAGTTCCTCCGTGAGCGCTGATGACCCACAAGTATAGGGGGTGTATCGTAGTACTTTCGATAAATAAGGTGTCGAACCCAACGAGGAGCAGAAGGTGTTGACAAGCAGTTTCGATGAAGGATTCACTGTAAATGCTCACAGACAAGTTTTCAGGGGGTTTTGATATAGCAGATAAATAAAGTACAAGTAAATAAAATGCGAGAGAAATAATTGCAGCAAGTGGCCCAATCCTTTTTAGCACAAAGGACAAGCCGGTTTGTTTACTTATAATGACCAAACGTTCTTGAGGACACACGGGGATTTTAGTCTAGTGCTTTCGCTACATACAGTTGATTAATCTTCATTGTTTTGATAAGTGTTGTGTGGGTGAACCTATGCTAATGCACCGCCCTTCCTAGGACTAATACATACTTGTGATTATACCCCTTGCAAGCATCCGCAAATACAAGAAAGTAATTAAGATAAATCTAACCACAGCCTTAAACTCTGAGATCCTGCTATCCCTCCTGCACCGATATACTAACGGGGGTTTAGGTTGCTGTCACTCCGGCAACCCCACAATTAGCAAACGAATACAAGATGCACTCCCCTAGGCCCATAAAGGTGAAGTATCATGTAGTCGACGTTCACATGACACCACTAGAAGAGTAACACCACAACTTAAATATCATAACATTGAATATTACTCAACCATAATTCACTACTAACATTTAGACTTCACCCATGTCCTCAAGAACTAAACGAACTACTCACGAGACATCATATGGAACATGATCAGAGGTGATATGATGATGAATAACAATCTGAACATAAACCTTGGTTCAATGGTTTCACTCAATAGCATCAATAACAAGTAGTAATCAACACCGGGAGAGTTTCCCCTATCAAACAATCAAGATCCAACCCAAATTGTTACAGCGGTGACGAGGTGCAGCGGTGGAGATGGCGGTGATGATGATGAAGATGATGGTGATGATGATGGAGATGATGTCCAGCTCGATGACGATGGCGATGGCGTCGATTTCCCCCTCCGGGAGGGAATTTCCCCGGCGGATTCCTGCCCGCCGGAGAGCTCTTTTCTCTCTGGTGTCTCTCCGCCCCGCAGAGGCGGCTCTGTCAATTCTCCGTAACTCCCTGGGGCTTAGGTTTTCGGGACGAAGAAGTACGCGAAGGAGAGGCGGCCAGAGGGGGCTGTGGGCCCCCTCCCCACATGGCGGCGCGGCCAGGCTGGGCCCGCGCCGGCCTATGGGGGGCCCATGGCGGCCCTCTCGGCCCCTCCTTTTGGCTCCCTTCGTCTTCTGGAAAAATAGGATTTTTCGTATAATTTCCGTCAATTGTTGATCTTCCGAAATATGGTGTCCTGACGGTGCTTTTTCCAGCAGAATCCTGACTCCGGTGAATAATTCTCCAATGATCATGAAACATGCAAAATAGGTGAAATAACATAAGTATCATCTCTAAATATGAAATATATCAATGAATAACAGCAAATTATGATATAAAATAGTGATGCAAAATGGACGTATCAACTCCCCCAAGCTTAGACCTCGCTTGTCCCCAAGCGAAACTGAGCTCAATAAACAAGACCACATGTTTATGGAGTGAAGAGTCGATAAATAAAATACGGACAAGAAGCATCATATTGATTCACACAAGATATTCTAGTAAACATTCTCTTCATATAACTCAACTTGAAATAAGTAAAGAGAAATCACAAATAGAGGTGCATAGGAAATCATAAATGGTTATGGCAAACTTTGTTCTTGGTCAGAGAACTACTAACGGATTGTACTTATCTTCTAAGCAAAGCTTTCATATTAGAATTTATATAGCAGGGCTTTCATCCTTAATCATAACAATCTCCTCATAATCATTGATAACTTTCAAAGTCATATTCATTCAGATAAAATTTGTACTGAACAAGAAAGCATAAAAGACATGATTAACTAGATCATAGCATAAATGGTTGGTTCACAACAACTCAATTGCTTGCTTAAGATAGAGGGAAATAGGTTTACTGACTCAACATAAAAGTAAAAGATAGGCCCTTCGCAGAGGGAAGCAGGGATTAAATCATGTGCTAGAGCTTTTCAAGTTTTGAAATCATATAAAGAGCATAAAAGTAAGATTTTGAGCGGTGTTTGTTGTTGTCAACGAATGGTAGTGGGCACTCTAACCCCCTTGCCAAACAGACCTTCCAAGAGCGGCTCCCATGAAGGACGTCATCTCTACCAGCAAGGTAGATCATCCCCCTTCTCTTTTGTTTACACATGTATTTTAGTTTTATTATGGATGACACTCCCCCAACCTTTGCTTTCACAAGCCATGGCTAACCGAATCCTCGGGTGCCTTCCAACATTCACATACCATGGAGGAGTGTCTATTGCAAAATTAAGTTGCTTACTGATAAATCAGGGCAAAACATGTGAAGAGAATTATTAATGAAAGTTATTAATTGGGGCTGGGAACCCCGTTGCCAGCTCTTATTGCAAAATTATTGGATAAGCGGATGTGCCACTAGTCCATTGGTGAAAATCCGCCCAACAAGATTGAAAGATAAAACACCACATACTTCCTCATGAGCTATAAAACATTGACACAAATAAGGAATAATATAGTTTGAATTATTTAAAGGTAGCACATGAAGTATTTACTTGGAGTGGCGCAAAATACCACATAGTAGGTAGTTATGGTGGACACAAATGGCATGGGTTTGGTCTAAGGTTTTGGATGTATGAGAAGCATTCCCTCTCAATACAGGTCTTTGGCTAGCAAGGTTGGGTAGCAAGCATAAAGGTTGAGGGAAACAAACAAATATACATGTGATAGAAACAATCATGCATCTTTCTCATAAGCACAAGCAATTTTAACTTCAGAATACTAAACTCATTAGCAGAAAGATAATAAAGTAATATATCTACATGTATTTCCCTTTTCTATTTAAACATCAAAGTATTGTTGCTATTGACCAATGCTAAGTTTGCCAAAACCAAATAGATTTACTTGATGCTCCCAAAGTGATATCAATACTAATGTCAAGAGTGATCATATAACAGAAATTGCAAACTAAAATAAAGTGTGCAAAAAGTAAATGATAAGACTTCTCATTAATATTCCATAACGATAACTCACACCAACGGATACATAGATAACCAACTAAGAGAGAGATACTTCCACACTGCAAACTATTCTATATGATAACTTCCCTACTCATGATATGACACTACTTGATAGTAAAAGATAAAGATAGTGATGATGTGATACCGCGGCACTCCCCCAAGCTTGGAACAAACCAAGGGGATGCCAATACCGATGATGAATTACTCCTTCGGTGGTGATGGTGGTGGATTCTTCTCGACAAGCTTCTTAACAAGTTCCTTTAAGTCCTCAATCTCATAAGTGAGGTTGCGAATCAGCTCCGAGTTGTGCTCAACGCGGCTCATAAGCATGTCAGAGGTCCCAACTCTTAGAGTTGTTTCCCCACCCTTCAGCTTCAGGTTTCATCTCTCCTGCAATGTTAGAACGATCTATATCCCAACCACTTGGCAACACTACCTTGGGGGTCCTTTCAGTTTGACGATTGTAGATTAGATTGCGGAAAGGGTGGTAATTGCCTGGAGAAGATGTCCTTGGAGCTAAGAAGCGACGTGGAACTGCTCCTCCGGTAGCGATCCGTGCACTTCTCTTGGTGTTGGACGGATTTGATATCACGCCAATGCTTGCAATGGTGGCACGCGGGTGTACTCGCGGAATTTCCTCCACTTCTTCCTCATCCTCGCTCTCGACTTCTTCCTTCAATTCAGGGTCTTGAATATCTTCCTCCAAAGGTCCCTTGTCTTTGTTGTTGGAGACCATGGTGCTTCTAGATCAAAACAGAGGCAGAAAACAGCTCGAAACAAAACACGACGAGAAAACGATATACGGACCTCCAGGGGTCCGGGGGATTATATAGCAAATATTTTTACGACAAAAGGAAGGTTCCAGGCCGAAAACGAGTGGAAACGGGACGCCGAGGGGCTGTCCCCATAGGGCGGCGCGGCCAGGGTGGGGCCCGCGCCGGCCTATGGTGACGGGCCCTCGCGCGTCTCCTCCACTCCGTTTCGATCCCGTAATTTTTCATATTTTCCATAAACAGCAGAAATATTGTTCGGAAAGTTAAACGCGGACTTTTTATTACTAAAACTGTTACCTATTCAAAGTCGGACTCTGCAGAACTGTCAATTTGATCTTTGATGAAAGCTTCCGGAGTCATCACTTGAATAACATCAATATCTTCATTATAAGAATCTCCAGAAATATAATGCTTGAGTCTTTGTCCATTCACTACTTGTGTGGCGTTACCTTCCAAAGAGCTAATTTTTATTGCCCCTGAACGATATACCTCCTCAATAACATATGGTCCTTCCCATTTTGAGAGTAATTTCCCTGCAAAAAATCTGAGACGAGACCGATACAATAGGACTTTATCTCCAACATTAAATTCTCTTTTAATAATTCTTCTATCATGCCACTTCTTAACTTTCTCCTTAAAAAGTTTAGCATTTTCATAAGCTTCACTTCTCCATTCATCTAAAGAACTCAATTGTAGCAACCTCTTCTTACCGGCAAGTTTAAAATCTTTATTAAGTTCTCTTACAGCCCAATAAGCTTTGTGCTCTAGTTCTAAAGGTAAATGACAAGCTTTTCCATAAACCATTTTATAAGGAGACATTCCCATAGGGTTTTTATAAGCAGTTCTATAAGCCCACAGTGCTTCCTTTAACTTACTAGCCCAATTCTTTCTAGATTTATTAACAGTCTTTCCCAAGATAGCTTTAATTTCTCTATTTGATAATTCTACTTGCCCACTAGTTTGAGGATGATAAGCTGAAGCAATTCTATGATTAATACCATATTTGGCAAGAGTTTTTCTAAAACCACCATGAATAAAATGAGAACCTCCATCAGTCATAATATATCTAGGTACTCCAAATCTAGGAAATATAACATCTACAAGCATTTTTATAGAGGTCTCACCATCAACACTTTTTGTAGGTATAGCTTCTACCCATTTAGTAACATAATCAACAACGACAAGTATATGAGTGTTACCTTCTGAAGAAGGGAAAGGACCCATGAAGTCAAATCCCCAACAATCAAATGGTTCAATAACAAGAGTATAATTCATAGGCATTTCATTGTGTCTAGAGATATTACCAACTCTTTGACATTCATCACAAGATAAGATAAACTTCCTTGCATCTTTGAAAAGTGTTGGCCAATAAAAACCTGATTGTAGAACCTTTTGTGCGGTTCTATCTCCGGCGTGATGTCCTCCATAAACACTACCATGGCATTTACTCAATATCTCTTGTTGTTCATATTCTGGAACACATCTTCGCATAATACCATCCACTCCTTCTTTATATAAGTGTGGGTCATCCCAAAAATAATGCCTCAAATCATAAAAGAATTTCCTCCTTTGCTGAGCTGAAAAGGTTGGAGGCAAGTACTTCGAAACAATAAAGTTAGCATAATCAGCATACCAAGGACTCTCTCGCGAGCTCACCTTTATTACAGCCAATTGTTCATTTGGAAAACTATCATTAACAGGAACAGGATCATAAGCAATATTTTCCAATCTAGACAAATTATCAGCAACAGGATTATCAGCACCTTTCCTATCTACAATATGTAAATCAAATTCTTGCAAAAGAAGCACCCATCTAATAAGCCTTGGCTTAGCATCTTTCTTTTCCATAAGGTACCTAATTGCAGCATGATCAGTATGAACTGTAACTTTTGAATCAACAATATAGGATCTAAACTTGTCACATGCAAAAACTACGGCTAATAACTCTTTCTCAGTTGTAGCATAATTTCTTTGAGCAGCATCTAGAGTTTTACTAGCATAATGAATAACATTTAATTTTTTATCTACTCGCTGTCCAAGGACAGCACCTACAGCAAAATCACTAGCATCACACATAATTTCAAAAGGCAAATTCCAATCAGGAGGTTCAACTATAGGAGCAGTTGTTAAGGCTTTCTTTAGAGTTTCAAAGGCTTCCTTACAATCATCATCAAAAACGAAAGGTACATCTTTTTGAAGAAGATTAGTAAGAGGCTTTGAAATTTTAGAGAAATCTTTAATAAACCTCCTATAAAAACCAGCATGACCAAGAATACTACGAATACCTTTAACATCCCTAGGATAGGGCATCTTCTCAATTGCTTCAACTTTAGCTCTATCAACTTCAATACCTCTCTCGGAAATTTTATGTCCCAATACAATTCCTTCATTAACCATAAAGTGGCATTTCTCCCAATTAAGAACAAGGTTAGTTTCTTCACATCTCTGCAAAACTTTATCAAGGTTTCGCAAGCAATTATCAAAAGAATTCCCATAGACAGAAAAATCATCCATGAATACCTCAACAATCTTTTCACAAAAGCCATGAAAAATAGCAGACATGCATCTTTGGAAAGTAGCAGGAGCATTACATAAACCAAAAGGCATACGCCTATAAGCATAAGTTCCATAGGGACAAGTGAAAGTGGTTTTCTCTTGATCTTTAGCTCTAACAGCAATTTGTGAAAACCCAGAATATCCATCAAGAAAACAGAAATGAGTATTTTTAGACAACCTTTCTAACATTTGATCAATAAAAGGTAAAGGGTAATGATCTTTCTTAGTAACTTTATTAACTTTTCAAAAATCAATGCACATTCTATACCCTACAACTACTCTTTGAGGAATAAGCTCATCATTATCATTAGGTACAACAGTTATTCCTCCTTTCTTAGGAACACAATGCACAGGACTAACCCATCTACTATCAGCAATAGGATATATAATACCTGCTTCAAGAAGTTTTAATACCTCATTTCTTACCACATCCTTCATCTTGGGAATTAGACGACGCTGATGTTCAACAACAGGTTTTGCACCATCTTCTATATTGATGGCATGTTGGCAAATAGCGGGAGAAATCCCCTTCAAGTCATCAAGAGTATAGCCAATAGCTCCTCGGTGTTTCTTCAATATTTCCAATAACCTTTCTTCCTCAATATCTGAAAGCTTAGCACTAATAATAACAGGATATGTTTTCTTATCATCAATATAAGCATACTTAAGATTATCAGGTAATGGTTTCAAATCAAATACAGGATCTTCCTTTGGTGGTGGTGTTACACCTAAATCTTCAACCGGTAAGTCATGTTTAAGAATAGGTTGACGAAGGAAAATTTCATCAAGCTCATCCCTTTCTTCCCTAAAAACTTCACTCTCACTATTCTCCAAATGTTGCTGCAAAGGATTATTAGGAGCAAGAGCAATAGATGCACACTGTTCAACTCTAAAATCATCATTAGGCAAATCAGCTTTATAAGGAGTTTTGGAAAATTTAGAGAAGTTAAACTCATAAGATTCACCAGCAAATTTAGTAACAATTTTCTCTTTCTTGCAATCTATAATAGCTCCACAAGTATTTAGAAAAGGTCTACCAAAAATAATAGGACAAGACTTACTAGCAGCAGAACCAAGTACCAAAAAGTCAGCAGGATATTTAATCTTACCACATAGAACTTCAACATCTCGAACAATACCAATGGGAGAGATAGTTTCTCTATTAGCTAGCCGAATAACCACATCAATATCTTCAAGTTCACAAGAACCAATTTCATGCATGATTTCCGTGTAGAGCTCATAAGGAATGGCACTAATACTTGCACCAATATCACATAAACCATAATAGCAATGATCACCAATTCGAACAGAGAGCACAGGAACACTGGCTTTCCTAGACTTATTAGGATGCGAAACAATATTAGAAGCATCTTCACAAAAAATAATATGACCATCTTCCACATTTTCAGTAACAAGATCTTTAACTATTGCAACAGCAGGTTCAACCTTTATTTGTTCTTCAGGTTCTATGGGTTTCTTTGCACTTTTATTAACTACACTAGTTATAACAGAATACTCCTTCATTTTAGCAGGGAAAGGAGTTTTTTCAATATAAGCTTCAGGAAGAACATGATCAACAGTTTTAATTTCAATACATTTACCTTTAGGTGAATCAGTTTTATCTTTATAAGGTTCATGATACTTATCAAAATTCTTCCTAGGCAATTCAAAATGAGAAGCAAAGGCTTTATAAATATTTGCAACAACTTGAGAGTCAAGACCATATGTAGCACTTATATTACGATATTCATCAGTATCCATAAAAGTTTCAATGCATTCATAATCATAATTTATACCTGACTCTGTCTCCAACGTATCGATAATTTCTTATGTTCCATGCTACTTTATTGATGATACCTACATGTTTTATACACATTATATGTCATTATTATGCGTTTTCCGGAACTAATCTATTAACGAGATGCCGAAGTGCCAGTTCCTGTTTTCTGCTGTTTTTGGTTTCAGAAATCCTAGTAACGAAATATTCTCGGAATTGGACGAAATCAACGCCAGTTCCTATTTTGCCGGAAGCATCCGGAACACCCGAGAGCGCGGAGGAGGGCCACGGGGCCCCGGATGATAGGGTGGCGCGGCCCACCCCCTGGCCGCGCGGCCCTATGGCGTGGTCGCCCCTTCGACCTTCTACGCTGCCCTTTCGCCTATAAAGCCCCTGCGTCGAAAACCCTTACGGAGGAAACCACGGTCGCGAAACCTTCGAGCCGCCGCCATCGCGAAGCCAAGATCGGGGGACAGGAGTCTCTGTTCCGGCACCCTGCCGGACGGGGAAGTGCCCCGGAAGGCTTCTCCATCGACACCGCTGCCATCTCCACCGCCATCTTCATCACCGCTGCTCCCATGAAGAGGTAGTTCTCCATCGAGGCTCGGGCTGTACCGGTAGCTATGTGGTTCATCTCTCCTATGTGTTTCAATACAATAATCTCATGAGCTGCCTTACATGATTGCGATTCATATGATGATGCTTGTAATCTAGATGTCATTATGCTAGTCAAGTGAGTTTTACTTATGTGATCTCCGGAGACTCCTTGTCCCACGTGTGTAAAGGTGACAGTGTGTGCACCGTGTGGGTCTCTTAGGCTATATTTCATAGA
Source organism: Lolium multiflorum (assembly GCA_030979885.1). Taxonomy (NCBI): domain Eukaryota; kingdom Viridiplantae; phylum Streptophyta; class Magnoliopsida; order Poales; family Poaceae; genus Lolium; species Lolium multiflorum. The sequence goes on from JAUUTY010001233.1 coordinate 33,964, forward strand.
ATACTTATTCACTGTTATGAATGGCATAGTGAGGTGCTTATTTATATCTCTTTATGATTGCAATGTGTTTTGTATCACAATTTATCTATGTGCTACTCTAGTGATGTTATTAAAGTAGTTTTATTCCTCCTACACGGTGTAATGGTGACAGTGTGTGCACTCGTGTTAGTACTTGGTTTATGCTATGATCATGATCTCTTGTAGATTGCAAAGTTAACTATTGCTATGATAGTATTGATGTGTATTATTCCTCCTACATAAGCGTGAAGGTGACAGTGTGCATGCTATGTTAGTACTTGGTTTAGTCGTTTCGATCTTTCATGCACTCTAAGGTTATTTAAATATGAACATTTAATTGTGGAGCTTGTTAACTCCGGCATTGAGGGTTCGTGTAATCCTACGCAATGTGTTCATCATCCAACAAGAGAGTGTAGAGTATGCATTTATCTATTCTGTTATGTGATCAAAGTTGAGAGTGTCCACTAGTGAAAGTCTATTCCCTAGGCCTTGTTCCTAAATACTGCTATCACTGCTTGTTACTGTTTTACTGCGTTACTACTGCTGCCACTACAAGAAAAGTTGCCATGGCCGACGAAGTTGAAGTCGCGCCGTGGTTGCTGGTGTACCATGGCCGACGATTTTGGTCCCTCCGTGGTGCATGTCAAAACTTTTTTTTCTCGTTTTTGAGGCCACCTAGCCCGACGAAAGCGGCCAAAACGTCGCGTATGGTGGCCCGGGACGTGGTGCATCTCGAAATCTCGGGTTCGCCGGCCGAGTCAACGCAAATCCGCACCGCCGAGGGATGTAGGGCCCAGATGGCAGCCTCTCTGGCATTGTTTTTTTCTAGATCGCGCCATCTCGTTCAACGTTCTCCGATCGAGCCGTTTACGATGCAGGATCATGGGTCCCGCATGTCATCCTCTATGAACCAAAATTCTTTCTATTCTTGGATTTTTTTGACCCCCTGATTTCTGGCTACTTCCTTTTTCTTTTGATCCCTTGCCGCCTTGGAAACGTTGAGACCGCTGCTGCTAAATGGGACCCGCATGTCATCCTCTATGTGCAATCAACTTTCTTTTCTTGGAGTTTTTTTGGCACCTCAAATTTGGTCACTTGCCTTTTTCTTTCGATCCCCTGCCGCCTCTCAAACGGTGATACCGCTGCTGCTAAATGGGACCCGCATGTCATCCTCTATGTACTATAAAACTTTCTTTTCTTGAATTATTTTTGGCACCTCATATTTGGTCACTTACCTTTTTCTTTCGATCCCCTGCCGCCTCTCAAACGGTGATACCGCTGCTGCTAAATGGGACCCGCATGTCATCCTCTATGTACTATAAAACTTTCTTTTCTTGGATTTTTTTGGCACCTCATATTTGGTCACTTGACTTTTTCTTTCGATCACCTGCTGCCTCTCAAACGGTGATACCGCTGCTGCTAAATGGGACCCGCATGTCATCCTCTATGTACTATAAAACTTTCTTTTCTTGGATTTTTTTGGCACCTCATATTTGGTCACTTGACTTTTTCTTTCGATCCCCTGCTGCCTCTCAAACAGTGATACCGCTGCTGCTAAATGGGACCCGCATGTCATCCTCTATGTACTATAAAACTTTCTTTTCTTGAATTATTTTTGGCTCCTGATATTTTTTCACTTGCCTTTTTCTTTCGATCTCATGCCACGTTTGAAACGTTGAGGAACCTGCTGGCTCATGGGACCCGCATGTCATCCTCTATGTACTATAAAAGTTCATTTTCTTGGTTTTTTTCACCATCTGATTTTTGGCAATTTCTTTTTTCTTTTGATCCCCTGCCGCCTCTCAAACGCTGATACCGCTGCTGCTAAATGGGACCCGCATGTCATCCTCTATGTACTATAAAACTTTCTTTTCTTGAATTATTTTTGGCTCCTCATATTTGGTCACTTGCCTTTTTCTTTCGATCTCATGCCAAGTTTGAAACGTTGAGGAACCTGCTGGCTCATGGGACCCGCATGTCATCCTCTATGTACTATAAAAGTTTATTTTCTTTATTTTTTTCACCCTCTGATTTTTGGCTATTTCCTTTTTCTTTTGATCCCCTGCCGCCTTGGAAACGTTGAGTAAGCTGCTGGCTCATGGGACCCGCATGTCATCCTCTATGTACAATCAACTTTCTTTTTCTTTTGATCTCAAGCCGCATTTGAAACATTGAGACCGCTGCTGCTAAATGGGACCCGCATGTCATCCTCTATGTACAATAAAGTTTCTTTTCTTGGATTATCTTTGGCTCCTGATATTTTGTCACTTGCCTTTTTCTTTCGATCTCATGCCGCCTTTGAAACGTTGAGTAAGCTGCTGGCTCATGGGTCCCGCATGTCATCCTCTACGAACAATAAAAGTTTCCTTTCTTGGAGTTATTTTTGACCCCTAATTTCTGGCTATTTGCCTTTTTCTTTGGATCTCCTGCCCCTTTGAAACGATGAGGACGCTGTTGGCAGGTCGGTCCCACAAGTCATCCTCTATGAACAATAAAAGTTTCCTTTGATGGATTTTTTTGAACCCCTAATTAATTTCTGGATATTTCCTTTTTTTCTTTGATCCCCTGCCGCCTTGGAATCGTTGAGGATGCTGCTGCCTCATGGGTCCCGCATGTCATCCTCTCAGAACGGTAAATGTTTCTTTTCTTGGATATTGTTTACCAAATGATTTTTGGCTTATTTTTTCTTTCGATATCCTGCCGCCTTTAAAACGTTGAGGACGCTGCTGGCTCACGGGTCCCACATGTCAGCCTCTATGAACAATAAGCGCTGAGGACGCTGCTGCCTCATGGGTCCCGCATGTCATCCTCTCAGAACGAAAATGTTTCTTTTCTTGGATTTTTTACCAACAGATTTTTGGTTTATTTTTTCTTTCCATCCCCTGCCGCCTTTAAAACGACGCTGCTGGCTCATGGGTCCACGATGTCAGCCTCCCCGTACAAGAAACATGTGATATCTTGATTATTTTGCAGACAATAAACAGTGTATTGCGCTCTGAGCTATTTCAACGGATAAATTAAATCTTTATTTTTACATAAACAAATTTATATGCTGAATCTCCTTGTTTTTTGTTTTTGCGAAGCATAGGACTTTCCTGTTTTTTTAGAAAAATCCGAACTATCCTGTTTTGGAGTGGGCTGAAATTGTACGAGTCAAAAGGGCCAGCAGGATAGTTCGAATGCCCAGATGTCCACATGCAGCCCAATTGAAATCGTTCTTTTTTTGGATTTTTTTCACCCCCTGATTTCTGGCTACTTCATTTTTCTTTTGGTCCTGTGCCGCCTTGGAAACGTTGAGACCGCTGCTGCAAAATGGGACCCGCATGTCATCCTCAATGTACAGTAAAATTTCTTTTCTTAGATTATTTTTGGCTCCTGATATTTGGTCACTTGGCTTTTTCTTTTGATCCCGTGCAGCCTCTCAAACGGTGATACCGCTGCTGCTAAATGGGACCCGCATGCCATCCTCTATGTACAATCAAGTTTCTTTTCTTGAATTATTTTTGGCTCCTGATATTTGGTCACTTGCCTTTTTCTTTCGATCTCATGCCACGTTTGAAACGTTGAAAAACCTGCTGGCTCATGGGACCCGCATGTCATCCTCTATGTACAATAAAACTTTCTTTTCTTCGATTTTTTTGGCACCTCATATTTGGTCACTTGCCTTTTTCTTTCGATCCCCTGCCGCCTCTCAAACGGTGATACCGCTGCTGCTAAATGGGACCCGCATGTCATACTCTATGTACAATCAAGTTTCTTTTCTTGAATTATTTTTGGATCCTGATATTTGGTCATTTGCCTTTTTCTTTCGATCTCATGCCACGTTTGAAACGTTGAAAAACCTGCTGGCTCATGGGACCCGCATGTCATCCTCTATGTACTATAAAAGTTCATTTTCTTGGTTTTTTTTCACCCTCTGATTTTCGGCTATTTCCTTTTTCTTTTGATCCCCTGCCGCCTTTGAAACGTTGAGGACTCTGCTGGCTCATCGATAAAACTTTCCTTTATTGGAGTTTTTTTACCCCCTAATTTCTGGCTACTTTCTTTTTCTTTTGATCTCAAGCCGCATTTGAAACGTTGAGACCGCTGCTGCTAAATGGGACCCGCATGTCATCCTCTATGTACAATAAAGTTTTCTTTTCTTGGATTATCTTTGTCTCCTGATATTTTGTCACTTGCCTTTTTCTTTCGATCTCATGCCGCCTTTGAAACGTTGAGTAAGCTGCTGGCTCATGGGTCCCTCATGTCATCCTCTACGAACAATAAAAGTTTCCTTTCTTGGAGTTATTTTTGAACCCTAATTTCTGGCTACTTCCTTTTTCTTTTGATCCCGTGCCGCCTTGGAAACGTTGAGACCGCTGCTGCTAAATGGGTCCCGCATGTCATCATCTATGTACAATAAAATTTCTTTCTTCGATTATTTTCGGGTCCTGATATTTGGTCACTTGCCTTTTTCTTTCGATCTCATGCCGCCTTTGAAACGTTGAGGAAGCTGCTGGAGCATGGGTCCCGCATGTCATCCTCTATGAACAATAAAAGTTTCCTTTCTTGGAGTTATTTTTTACCCCTAATTTCTGGCTACTTCCTTTTTCTTTTGATCCCCTGCCGCCTTTGAAACGTTGAAGACTTTGCTGGCTCATGGGTCCCACATGTCAGCCTCTATGAACAATAAACACTTCCTTTCTTGGAGTTATTTTGTACCCCTAATTTCTGGCTATTTGCCTTTTTTCTTTCGATCCCCAGTCGCCTTCTAAACGTAGAGGACGCGGCTGGCTCGTGGGTCCCAGATGTCAGCCTCCATGGACAATAAACCTCTCCTTTGTTGGATTTATTTTTCACCCTCTGATTTTGGCTATTTCCTTTTTCTTTTGATCCACTGCCGCCTTGGAAACATTGAGTAAGCTGCTGACACATGGGGCCCGCATGTCATCCTCTATGTACAATCAACTTGCAAGATCTTCGAGCGAAAGAGCTTGTATTAGTGGGACCCATATGTCAATCTCTATGTACAATAAAAGTTTCCTTTCTTGGATTATTTTTAGCTCCTGATATTCGGTCACTTTCCTTTTTCTTTCGATCTCAAGCCGCCTCTGAAACGTTGAGTAAGGTGCTGGCTCATGGGACCCACATGTCATCCTCTATGTACAATAAAGTTTCTTTTCTTGGATTTTTTTTACCCCTGATTTTTGGTCACTTGCCTTGACGCTGCTGGCTCATGGGTCCCACATGTCAGCATCTATGAACAATAAACCTTTCCTTTGTTGGATTTATTGTTTACCCCTAATTTCTGGCTATTTGCCTTTTTCTTTTGATCCCCACCGGCCTTTGAAAACGTTGAGGAACCTGCTGGCTCATGGGACCCGCATGTCATCCTCTATGTACTATAAAATTTCTTTTTTTTTTTCACCTCTGATTTTTGGCTATTTCCTTTTTCTTTTGATCCCCTGCCGCCTTGGAAACGTTGAGTAAGCTGCTGACTCATGGGACCCGCATGTCATCCTCTATGTACAATCAACTTTCTTTTTTTGGAGTTTTTTACCCCCTAATTTCTGGCTACTTTCTTTTTCTTTTGATCTCAAACCGCATTTGAAACGCTGAAACCGCTGCTGCAAAATGGGACCCGCATGTCATCCTCTATGTACAATAAGTTTCATTTCTTGGATTATTTTTGGCACCTGATATTTGGTCACTTGCCTTTTTCTTCCGATCTCATGCCGCCTTTGAAACGTTGAGTAAGCTGCTGGCTCATGGGTCCCGCATGTCATCCTCTACGAACAATAAAAGTTTCATTTCTTGGAGTTATTTTTGACCCCTAATTTCTGGCTACTTCCTTTTTTCTTTTGATCCACTGCCGCCTTTGAAACGGTGCGGATTCTGCAGACTAATACAAGCTTTTTCTCTCCAAGATCTTGCAAGTTGATAGATTAAATCATGGAATTATTAGGATATGTTTTAAATTTCAAATCCACTTTATGAATTATTAAAAATACCGTTATCCATGTGGGTATGGAGCGAACAAGGATTTTCATATTGGGCATGAGCAGTTTCAAAAATTGGAACCCAATAATTCAAAATAACTAAAAACAACTTTTATGTAGAATCTCCGCGTTTTTTTCTTTTGCCATTCATAGGATCTGTGTTTCATTAGAAAAGGGCCGAAATTGCATGAGCAGAAAGGCCCATTTGTAGTTATTGGGCTTCGACGGCCGGAGCAAGTAGGCCGAGAGCAATTACCATGTAGATGGCCGTTGGCAACCCAAAGTGAAATATTGGGCCCAACAGGGGAAGGCTGAACAGTACTATTTTCTAATTGGAAGGTGGTACATGGCGTAATCCTGCCAAAAAAAAAGATGGACACGGGTTGCTGAAATTTGCCCATCTGCGCCTAATATCGCCGCCGCGGCTCCGCTTCCGCCGCCGCCGCCATGCCTCGTCTCGCGTCGAGCTCGCGGTACTGCCGCGTCTCGGGCACGGGGTACCGCGGCGTCCGCGCGCGCCCCAAAGGTACGTATTACGCGGAGATACGTGACGGCGGCGAGCGCATCGGCCTCGGCACCTACGAGACCGCGCACGAGGCCGCGCGCGCGTACGACGCCGTGGCGTGGCGGCTCGGGCGCCCGCGATCGTCGATGAATTTCCATGACGTGTGGACGCGCCAGCAGGCCGAGGATCTCGCGCCGCCGCCGTACATCGTTAGACAGGAGGAACAGCGCCGCCGCCGCGAGACGGAGCGCCGTTTGCGCATTGCCGAGCGGGACGAGCGCGCGGCGCGCGAGTGGGCGGCCCGCTTCCCCGAGGACGTAGCCGCCGAGAACGAGCACTTCCGCAGACGGAGGGCGGAGAAGGCTACGAGGCGGGCTGCGAAGAAGGAGGACCGCGCACAACGGAGGGCGGAGAAGGCGACGAAGCGGGCCTTCATCGAAGCGCAGCTCGCCGGGCCGACCACCATTGGCGAGGACGACCCCCGTTGGATTGACCTCTTCTCGTCGGATCCGGTGTCGGGCACGACACCGGACTCGTCAGATGTCGAGTTTTAGTTTAGTTTTATCGCACTACTTTGTACAAATATGAACTACGGAGTATCTATCAAGCTAATTTTCTCCTATTTTATGTCTATTTCTAGTCTTTATTTGATCTTCTGTTTTACTGCACTCTATTTTTCATTATATTCTGTTTTTGGCGCTGCATTATAGCGCCTCTGAAAATACGCTGTTTCAGCCCTGCATTTGGCCGCCACAGTTTGCAGCTTCCGGTGAAGCTATTGCCGGCTCCATGCGCAGCATCAGCCCACAGCGCCAAAATATAGAGCCACTGCTGGAGTTGCTGTAATATGTTTGTCAGCAGGAGCTTACCTAATTAGTGAAAAAGATGTTCAGCGTGGGATTCGATAAAAGGATCTTCATGTTTTTTTTCCTAGCGATCCTAGTTCGGACTTTTGATTGTGTTGGCTAGTGCATGAAGCTTGACACCTGTATTATGTGATCCTGATATGAGGATAAGAACACCTTCAGGTTGCATTGCTAATGGTGTCTACTGCAGCAGTGGCGTACCTTCAATGGAGACTGATGCAAGAGAGTTGGTACTGGTGAACCTGCACCTGACATCATCGTGCCACCTGAAGTAGGTTGTGTATTGGGATTAGACTGATAAGCATAGCACCTTGCAAAGAACAAGATGCTGCTAGTGTTGGTTAACGTGATTTTACGACAAAAGTCATGTATGCTCAACAGGTGCCGTACCTAGTTTGGATATTGTGTTGTTACCCTTTTGTGGTTTGGTGTTTGTCCAACAGAGAAAGCTACTCTTTTCCCGTGTAAGTGTTATTATGTGAACAAAAGTTGTATGTACATATATATCGGTCAGAGAACCAAGATTGCATATTCTTGCCTGGTTATAACACATAAGTCATAATAACAATTAAAGAGAAAAGGAACATTTGCCTTTGCAATGTGATTGTGCCAAGTAGATTAGACAACCAACCACAAACATTACAGGTCAACAGCCAAACGCATGCGAAAGTCCTAAGGTAAGCTCCATAATACATGTTGAAACCAAAAGCCTAGAAACCATAAGAAAGGTAGCTCCACATCACAGTTCCACGACAGCAGCATACTGATCATAAAACATATATCAAGTCAGGACAGCTGCACCACTGGGTAAGCATCCATGGGGTCTGGCTCAAGAGCGAAGACTGTGTGAATGCTGCAAAATGTGGCTCTTGCCTCACCCCACCCATACATCTTATCATGGAACCTTACCAAATCAGCATGAATCATCTTGACATAAACATAGCTCCTCTCTCCATGCTGATGGGATTGAACAATGCGCCAGTTGCAGTGCTTCAGCTTGTCAAACAGTATGCAGGAGATAACGAAGCATGCTGGCTGGTCTTTTGTAGTGACAATGGCTTGGAGTAGCTGGTCCTGTGAACCACCCAACTGGATCTTTAGAGCTTGAAGGACAGTCCGTGCCATATAAGCTACCGTTGCTGACTTCAGCTCGGGTTCAGGTGAATGACAGCTGACATCTTGTCCTCGAGATGCAGATCCTTCTTGATCAGATTCAGCGGAATCATCACCACTACTTACAGGTGCATCAGGTTCTACAGAAGGCACATCAGGTACATGCTCCAGTTCATAGGAGTTGGGTGGGACAGCACTGTTTGCTGAAATCTCTACAATACCAGCTCCAGGTAGACCACCAGTATCTACAGAGGGTAAACCACCAATATCCACTTCAGAGGATTCTCGTGGCACGACACCTTTCGCTAGAGGCTCTACCCTACCAGCTCCAGGTCCACCACCAGTCAGTACTGTGGGCATAGTCATGACGGGTTCTACCAATACAAAACCTCCTTCGGGTGGCGTGGCAACTTCGGGTGCAGGATCATCAGTAGCAACTCCAGCATCAGCACCAGTTACATCGGTCTTGACAATAGGTAAACCGTCTTGCTCTAGTTCAGAGAATTCCCGTGGCACGACACCGTTCACTAGAGGCTCTACACTAGCAGCTCCAGCTGCACCACCAGTTTCTTCAGCAGGGGGTAAACCCAATCCACAACCTTCTTCATGTGGCACGATGATGCCACGTATAGGCTCATCAGTACCAGGTCCAGCTGCATCAGTCTCCATAGACAGTAAACAAGGTGGCGTCGGAGGTTTAAAAGACTGGCATGCCATTTCACCTTTGTCATCAGACAATATAGAGTTTTCTTCAACTCTATGTTTCTGCAATAATAAGCACATGAACAGAAATTAGACCAGAGCATCTAGCCATCTAACGGGGGCAGCAGCAAAACAAGCGTCGGTCCATATGTTTACCTTGTCATCTGGGATATCAGAACACACAGATTTAGAAGTCATTTCACATAGCATCCGCTTTTTCGTTCCTTCCCCTACGTCCATCTGGAATAAGTAATACTATTGATCACATAAAACTAATTAATCAAATAAATGCATATGTTGAGAAGTTTGCACGGCAAATTGTGGATTCTGCTTTCATCACCTACGAATCATCGTTCTATATATTTACCTTGTCATCTAGGATATCAGAAGTCACAGAATGAGAAGTCATTTCACTAAGTATCGGTTTTTTCGCTCTTTCCCCTCCATCCATCTGCAATAAGAAGTAATATTGATCACATAAAGCCAATTCAACGAATATATGCATATGTTGAGAAGTTTGCACAACAAATTGTGGATTCTACTTCCAATCACCAAGTAATCTCGTGAGAAATGCATGATCAAGATATGTTTCTCCCTCTTGATCGACATCTGCATCTCCATTAAGACTAATCATCGTGCGATGGTGCTCTTCAGAAGAGCGCATACAATTCCAATCACCAGACAAGCAAAAAATTGTTGATTCTAGTAATGATTAATCAGCAGTGGCCATGGAACGACCACAGATCGACCAAGCAAAAAAAAATCATCAGCCTACTGACCACCAAGCAAAGGAAACAAACTAGGCCCATACATGGCCTCACAAATCATCATCAAACGTCGATCAAACTAGCAAGTTTGAACATGGATTACTAATTTATTTTCTGATAAAGTGAGTACTCCGTATATTAATATCGAAAGATATTGATTACACTGAGCCTCTGCAACAACGCAATACCTTACTGGTAGTACGGATGCACAAGGATTCCTAATACTCCCTCTGTTCGGTTTTAATTAGTCGACGCGAGGGAGAGAAGAAAATGAACTGCCGATGCTTTCAACTAGAGTCAATTAAATACGAACGGAAGAAGTACGTACTCTAGTAGTATTGACAAATATCCGGATTAGTCTAAAAACAAATTGGCATGTAAATCCTAGTAGTCTACTAAACTAGGATCAATACCCTAGATTAGGGTTGCAAGCGGCGTCCGCGAATCGTCCCGCAAAGCAGAAAATTAGAGCAAATAGTGGTTGAGATTAGAGCAGATTTAAAGCACTCGCACTGAAACTAGCTAGCCCGCTACCCACCCCGCTTGACACCCTGCCCTAGATGTGAATCTACACCAAATATTCAAACAAGGATGAGCAACCGCCAATAAAATTTTATCCGCACATCATCATCTCTACCATACAAAAGGGTATGGTGATTTCACATACAGCCATTGTTGCCGCGGGACGAGGATGAGTGATGCGCCGCGGAGAAGGTGCCTCACGCCTCTGTCGCCGCCGCCGTCGAAGAGGAAGTCGAAGCCGCGCGATTGTGGTCCGTCGCCGATATGGAGGTGGAGCTACTAGGGAAGAGATGGAGGTGGAGGTGGAGAGGGAGTGATGGTTTGTACTAGTGGCGGCCGGTGAGATAGTTATAAATACAGCCTCTCTCTCTTTTTTGGCAAGGAATGCAGCTTCTCTTGGAAGGCAACGAGGCAACGCACTCCAGATTATATAATAATATGGACGGAGAAATTTGGACGCATCTGTGTTGTCTTGTCAAATGAATCACCAGGATTTGCTTTTAGTACTCCAGATTTGGGCGACCCAAGGAAGTAGAGATAGTAATGTACGCCATCTAGCTGCACGCTATCAAATCAAATAAATGGTCATGCCATTTACTTTTAAGATGGTGCAGCAGTTATTCTGACCAAAGAAACATGCACGTCTGCTGATTATTTCTGATGGGTATACATTTACCGTCCGCTAGCAAAGATTGTTTGGCACATTGTTCTTATGGCTTTCAACATCACACCCCTTAATAATATTATTAATCAATGTTTGGGCAATCAATTGAGTGTGTTAATAAAAAATTAAAACCCACAAATCCAACTGTACTATTTTTAGGGCCATATGAAGGACAAGGAATGATTTTAAATGCCATATGGAGTACCTCCAACCATGTGAAATATGGTTCTGTCATGCAGGTGATACCCATGGCTTCGCATTGGATCTGTATGTTGTCCTACATACAGTCAACTATGAAGTACCACGATTTGGTTTTTGGGTGCAACCGGCTAGAGAATGATGCACGGGTTTGTACAGCCAGTACAATTCACATTAAGATTTTCTGATAGGATGTTGATGTGTATATGTAAGAATCATACACTAGAATGTCTTCTATGTTTAGATGGTTGATCTACGTTTATACTTTCTGTGAACCATGAGGTTAAGACCTTTGTACTGTAATAAAGATTGCTAAATAACAGTATATATGTATGCCTCTAGGGACACTGAAACAGCCAAACAACCATGCATGTGTATAGACCGTATTTGATCAAATTAAAAGAAGCGCCTGGGTTCATGCAAATAGCATAAATTTATCACCTAAGTACATTAGCTATAAATAGTTAAATAGGAGTCAAGACCAACTGAGCTAGCTAGTAGTATGATCCTACTATTACATAAATATCCCTAACTCTGATTGTCTTTGTTCCAGTCCAGCGCGTTGGTGTAGCTTGGGATGAACCAAAACCCCGTATGCCAGTTGGCCCCTGGACCGCTGCTTGAGAAAGATATGCTTTGGTGGTCTTCGCCATTTAGACTGAAGCGGAAAATTTCTTGATGTGATGTGTCAAAGTGAGAGCCAATGGCCTGAGGCGTGGTGTAGATGCAGTTTCTTCTTGTCAAATATCCTGGGGGAAATGTTGCACCACCCACTGGCATGAAAATCGGATAGTTCAACCCAAGGAACATAGAATAGTCTCCAAGATTAGTAACCCTTTCCCACGGGTTGGCTGGAAGTAACCGACTAGTGTCATTCGAGAATACAATGCAGGTATACCCCGAATAGCTGTGAACAGCGCGACCGCAATGGACAGAAGGGGTACTATCATAATGAGTTGGAGCACCGTCAGCGTCAAAATCCATTACGCCACGTGCATAGACCAGGAGAAGTCTAGAACGATCTTGAGATCTTGCCAGCCACCACGTACGACTATTAGAGTCAAAATCATCATCGTCATCAAATCCAGCCGTCCACGGAATGAATGGAGCAGGGAGCACTATAGGACCTTGAAAAAGGAAAGAACACGTCACATGAAAATATATTTCATGATTTATCTACTAGTGATATTGATTTGATATTGGGATGCCAATACTAGTACTTTATAAAATCATGGTCGAACATAAGATGGTTTGAAATATATTTCGAACATCTTGGTAAAACTTCATATGGATTTAAAACATGTTCCCGAAAATATTGGTCCAAATTTTAGATGGTTTGAATATAGTACTCCTTATTCTCTAGAACCGGGGGAATATAAACAAATGAAAGTCTTTATCAATATTGCATGGCACCTTTATTGATTCTATTTCTACTCTACCTTAAATTTTCTAGGGAGTAATAATAAAGAAACTTAATTACTAGGGGGCCTTTTTCCTAAGGAACAACATGCACATTAGACCATACTAAAATTCCTATAGATGTTAAATTCTATATATGTCCATACCACAAGAGGGTTATGGTGTGCGCCTATGGAATTCCTTTAAGCCAAAAGATGCCAAGACAGTTCAACAAATAAGAGGTGAAATACTATATAAGTTACGTATATAAAAAAGATAGGGAGGAAATGTTACCAAATTGATTAGGATCCCATGCATAAACATTTCCAAGCTCAGTAACGGCGAACACAAGTCCGTTATGTATAATTGCATCGCAGTATATGGCGCCGTACTGAAACTGGTTTTCAAGAAATATCCATGTACGAGGATATTCGCCATGGAGGTAGGCAATTGCAAAGTCGAAGATTGCGACAAGGGAGAAATCTTGATACCCCCTAGCAGCTGTAGGAACTTGGCAAATAGCTATCTTCTGCAGTTGAATAGCAGAACGCTGATACTCGAATATAAGTGGATTGTGTGTGGTTTCCAACTTGTTCCTCAAAGATGGAAGCTTAATCTTGCGATGAGTGTAGACATTGAGGAGGTTCCACTTGCCTTCGGGGCCAACCATGGCGATCCAATCTCCATTGGCGCCTGCCCGCTCCTCATCCTTACCGTGTGGCATTAGGCCATCATAGGAGAACCTGTCCAGCGGCAGTAGTTTGCACTTGCTGTGCACCGGCAAATCCTCCTTGAACACCGCCCATGGTTTATCCGCCGGGTCACAACAGAGAACACACGGAAGGCCAAACGGCTGAGAAGCAGGCAGAGTGGCACTGTATTTGGCTGACTGAAGAATACTTTTGGAGGAACCGACTAGGGACGCGGCGGTGATGGCGTCGCACTGGCTGATGAGCACTTCAAGGGGGCCTTCCGTAAACACCTTGTGAAACAGCCCAGATCCACAGACCCTGCTCGATTTCGCCATCGCAATGAGGCAGGTGGTACAATGGGGTTGGTATTTTCTTGGGAGATCTACTGATTCGAACTTTGGGAGAGAGATGGCGATCAATGGCGGCAGGTGGGGGTTTGAGTTGGAGAACAGAGGCTCTCAAACTGGGCACTGCTGGATAGGATGCGAAAGCGCCATGGCGGAGACGCAGGCGCGTGCTATGGAAGATGGGCGGAGTGGGGATAGACGACGGAGGTGAACCGAGACGCTCATATACTGCCTACTGCAGTTTCGAGGAGAGTGTGAATGTGTTCAAAAAAAGAGGAGAGTGTGAATGTGTTCAAAAAAAGAGGAGAGTGTGAATGTGTTCAAAAAAAGAGGAGAGTGTGAATGTGACCCGACACCCGAGTAGGAGCCGAGCAGACGGACTATAGGAGTAGCCCCATCATTACAGAACATTAATCGTGCTTCCTACAATAAATAAGTGAAACATCCCAGGCTTGTGTTGTCTAATCAAATCGATGGCCATGTCAGTATTATGGTGAACAAATAAAACAAATACACACCAACCTTGTTCTTTTTGCAACGTACACCAACCTAGCAAGGCATCAACCTTCTCGCCATCAACTACGACTCCGTGGCTCCGTCCCACCAAAGTTGTCTCAACTTTGTAAAAAAAATACATCTATCCATCTAAATTTTAACAAAGGTGAGACACTTTTGGTGGGACCGAGGGAGTACAAAAAAACTTCACTACTCCATGCTAGTATCGGCCACTAATTCAAATTTCAACTGAAGGCGTGCTATTTTATGGTCCTGAAAATTGCCAAAAAAAATACAACCCAAAAATGCAACAGATCCATGTTAAGGGGGTACACCCTACGCAATATACATTAAGAAACTTTGAAACTTCAGCGACCTTGTAAGAATGCCCATGACAGTGCAGTTTTGCCAAATTAGGAAGAGACGAAATATGAATTCAACCAAAGAAATCTAAACGAATCCTTAGACAATAGCATAGTTAACACGTTCAGAAAAAAATGATGACTCCAAAAGAACAACATTAGCAAGAAATACTCCATTTTAGTTTGAATTTGCAGTCACATACATAACTAGTAGTACTGCCAAAATACTATAATACTCCGAGCTGCATTCTAGCACTCCAACTAGCTAGTAATAGTTCTGGAGTAGTAGTACTACTATACAAGTCCAAAATACATCCGAACGAACCCTACTTCGAACTAAACTACTCCCTCCGATCTTCGAGTAACTACATTGCAGTATGACTAAACGAAGATTATTGTATAACCTTCTTGTTGATGCAAACGCAGATAGGCAACACACGCTGCCCTCCATTCTGCTTCGCGTAACGGGGCGGCACCGCCAGGAAAGAAGTGAGCTGCTGCAACATGATCGAGCTAGGCGTCGGGGAGCTCGTCGGCTCGATTACCGCCATCAAGGTGTCCGTCGAGAGGTCACTGGTCCCAGCCGTCGCCGGCGCCGGCGGACCAATCACCAACAGCTGCGCCTTGTACATCGGAAACAAGCACGCGGCCGACCTGATGCACACACAGGACACAATGGTGGTCGGGCCGAGCGCTCCAACGGTGATGGCGAACACGCTACCGTCTTCTTCCCCACTGCCGATGAACAGGTGTCCCCGCGGTTGTACCGGAACACGAACTATGCACCAGGCGGGTATGCCATACTGGAACGTAAACACTGGGATGGAGTGGGATGCTTGGAGGTGTACCAGGAGCTCCCGCGGCGGGCCGGTGAAGCTGCAGCCGGTATTGATGGCCTCTGTGCAGCCGCACGGACCATGCGGGCACGCGATATAGTGCTTGTAGGACTCCGTGGAGGCGACCAAGCTCTGGCAGCCGACGCACTTGACCATTGCCCCAGATCGATTCGACGGCGGCAATCTTGGCCCAGATCGATTCGACGGCGGCAACCACGCCGGCTGCTCGCACTTCTTGCACGGGTTCGGCGCAAGCTCGCCGACGCAGCGCCGACAGCCCATATGACCGCCCTTGCACTGCACGGAACAACGTACGTGGCATCAGTTGTCATTGACATTTCTCACAGGTGAACCTAAGAATGAAATCGGAAGGGAGCGACCTTGGATATGGGGGGTTTGAAGGGCAGCAGGCAGAGGGGGCACAAGAAGAGGGCCTCCTCCATCTTCAGAGAAGAGTGATCGGGAAAACGAGAACGGGATGGGTTCTTTTTTTTATACATGCCTTGGAGTGGAGTATGGATACTACTACTTATAGGAAGAACTTCCTTGCTAAGAATCGGCGTCGGCCGTACGCAAGCATAGATGCACCAGCGGCTCTGCAGTTTGTCAAAATAAAAGGACAGAGCTGCAGTGACTTGAAGTCTCCAAATCTCATTGTGACTTGGTGCCACCATCTACCAACCATTTGAGATCCAACGTTCCAAACTAATCTCTTATTTCGAACCTAAAAACAAAAATTATGAAAAAAATCCAGTAAAATGTAGATGCCTTGTTCTAAAATCTGTGAATATTTCATCCCACTCGGACGATTAGCTTGTGATTAAAGAGCTTTTTACGTATACGAGCACTAGTTTAAACTAAATACTCCCTCTGATTCATATTAATTGACTTCAATATGGATGTATCTAGAACTAAAATGTGTCTAGTACATCCATATTAGAGTCAATTAATATGAACCGGAGGGAGTATATATTTGCTCACAAACCTTTGATTCAAATCGAATGAAACTTCACCAAAATATAAATCGAAATATGCACGATTAACTGGAAGTTCTTGAAATATTTCTGAGCAATTATAATAATTATTTAGTTTAAATTCTAAGTCGATCGCATACATTGGATCTGAGATGGATGGTGGATGGTGGCACCAAGTCACTGTGAAACTTGGAAGTATCAAGTCAGTGAAGCTCTATCCCAAAATAAAAGCTTCGTGAAGGGGGCAGTTTGGTTCAAAAAAGAAGACAGTGCCAAGCAGTTGTCAAACAATACCCATATAGTCAAATGTACTCCCTCTGATTCAAATGAATTGACTCAACTTTGTCTAGATATATGGATGTATCAAGTCACTGAAGCTAAAATAAAAGCTTCATGAAGGGGGAAGTTTGGTTCGAAAAAAAATACAGTGCCAAGCAGCTGTCAAATAGTACCATAACGTCAAATGTACTCCCTCCGATTCAAACGAAATGACTCAACTTTGTATTTTGCATGTTAAAGGTTTTTCGTAAAACTTGGCCAATCTTAACATAGTTTGCCTTTCTAAAAAAAGATATAAGCCCTAAGGCTCCTTTGATTCATAGGATGGGAAAACCATAGAAATATGGAAAACATAGGATTGAGATTTAATGGCTAGTTGAATCATATAGGAAGATGAGTTGTGTTTGATTGTGCCAAAGGAAATTTTCCATGAGGTATGACCTAATGTTTTATTCTTATAGGATTTGCACTGCAAGATTCCTATAGGATATGTTCCTATGAATCAAACAACTAGTGTGGGGAAAATTCACATGTGATCTAAATCCTACATAATTCCTATACAAATCCTATATATGAATTTTAGTTGTTAGGTCACTTAAAATGACTTCACTTGAAGAGTTACATTTTTGTTTTTTTCTGAATTAGTAGTGATGCCTAACCATATATATACCTAAACCAAGAGAATCAGCATAAACTTATGTATATTAATAGTAAGCGCATATATGAATGTTTTTTATCTACAAACCCAGGGTCATATATATGTACATAGAAACATGCATATATACTAGTTTTTGTACCTTGGTGTGTTCCTCTTTTGGGCTATCTCTTTTTTGTTCACCGATTCACAACCAACGCCCTAGATTAATTTGGCACTTAAAAAATAACATTTTGTTTTTGGCGCACTAACACAAATAGTAGTAGCACGGTCAACACTGTAGAGAAGTACAAAATAAATGTGTGTGGGAAAAAATGACTTAAAGTGACCATTACATTGAGAAAAAGGGTAGAACCAAGCATTGCACAGGGAAAAAGCAGTGTAGTGCCCAGAAGAAAAAAACAAGTTGGGTTATACTCCCTCCATCCTGAAATAATGGGTGTAGAGTTAAAATTTGTCCATAAAAGAGTGTACTTCTCGTTTTGCAATGCACTTCAAAATTTGTCCACAAAAGAGTGGTAGTAAAAAATATTTCTTTCTCATCACGAGGGATATAGTTTCTTCACGACTAGTACGTACTACCTCCATCACAAAGCTTAAGTCTTTTTTTAAGAGTCAAAGCAAGTAAAGGTTGACGAAAATTTAGAACAATCTATCAACTAATATAATATTTTGTAGATACCATACCAAAAAAAATCGTTGTCTATGTATTGATATTAATTTTGTATTTTGCATGATAATGATTTTTGGTAAAATCTTAGTTTACCTTGACATAGTTTGAGCTTCTAAAAATAATATAAGCCTTACGCTTTGGGATGGAGGTAGTAGTATTTAGCATAATATGGTTTTCTTATTTACTACATGCATTTAGATCATTGGAGGTGGAAAAGTTGAAGAGGAAAGTGATGGTCGATGACAGTTTCCCAATGTAATAATAAAATCCTTAATATGCCTTGAAAACCCACACGTACGCTCTTTCTAGGACAGAGGCAGTATGAGGTAATGCACCCACGCGCTGTCATCTGCCGGTTCGTGCTATGTCTCCCAAATCTTGAAATATCGTCAGTTATCCATTTCACGTCCACACTTCTCCCTCTCTCCACGGACTAGGAAAAAACCCTCTCTTCACTTCCCCTTCCCATTCCACCGATGGAGAGCCCAACCGACGCCGTCAACGCAGCGAAAGCGAAAGCCGCGCGGCTGGCCTTAGCCGCAGAGGAGGCGTCCAGAGCCGCGACCGCAGCACGCATGGCCGCAACGGCGGCGATCATTGCCGCAGCGGATGCCAAAGACGAAGCGGAGGCCATTGCCGAAGGTCGGGCCATCGGTCGCTCATCGGCATCTGATGCTGTTGGTAGATGGGTCCACTCTCTTGGGAAGCATCCCCTAGATGACGAGGACGAGGTTGAACTCATCTTTGAACCGCCGCCGCCGACCTTCGACGAGAATATCGTCGACGAGGGGGAGGAAGTATGTTCCGATTCACCTCTCTCCCTTATTCAACATAGCCCTGTATCGATTTGCGCTATGGTCTCTCCCTCTTTTTTTTGCGCTATAGCGTTTTGAATTAGCGTCAGAATCTTTTTAGATTCATATTCAGTATTAGTTGCAACTGCTACATATTTGCTTCACATCCGATTCACCTCTCTCCCTTATTTAACATAGCCCTGTATCGATTTGCTCTATGGTCTCTCCCTCTTTTTTTTGCGCTATAGGGTTTTGAATTAGCGTCAGAATCTTTTTAGATTCATATTCATTATTAGTTGCAACTGCTACATATTTGCTTCACCTGTTTATTTGGCATGTATCAGGTTGCTACTGATGAGGTTGACAGCGATGTCGAGTCGCGTCATAGGAAGGCCAGGGCCACTCTCAACAAGCTTAAGGCGGGGAAGTTCGACAAGTATTGGAGTGAACCCTGGACTGGTGCCAGGAACAGCTGCCCCTTCTGCACAAAGAGCATAAAGGTTGACTTTCGAAGCGTCCTGCAGCATGCCGAAGCCGGTGGGTCCGGCTGTCTCAAAGTTGGGGAAACTGTTAACCGATCCGGCTTCATAGCCAACCACATGGCCTATGGGCTATTCCTAAGGAAGAAATTGAACCAAGCTATCGAGACCGGTCGTGTGCCTCCTCCCAAGCCCAAGCCACCAAAGATTAAAGGTATGGGCAGCAAGAAGCAGAAGAAGCGGGACCGGGAGGAGGCGACAGGAAGAAGATGGTAAATATACTCCGTAACTGTTGTGCATGTTTGTCTCTCCTACTGCTTCAAAAGCAGCATCTTTTGTTGAACTCTGTTTATGTTTGCTGCTCAGCAGCGTTTGTGGTGAACCTATTAGCTTAATTAGGGGTTGTTGAACTATGTCTGTGTTGAACCTTGCTTAATTAGGTTGTGTTGAACTCTGTTTGTGTTGGCGTGGGAAGGGGGGCATGATGCTACCCTGAATTTGCGGGACCCCCAAAAAACTTGCAAATACGAGTGATGCATCCAAAAGGAACAAACTTCTTACATGGTAGACCCCAGTCTGAAAGCAAGAAATGCGATCGGGTCCTTAACAGCCACCGCCCGGATTGATCGGGTATTTTGCCTGCCTACCGCATGTGACTTGTGCTCACTGAAGTTTGGGACCTCACGCATGGGCACCACACGTAAGTGACAGACCTGTTGGTGTAAAAACTCGGGTGATTATTATACTGCATTAGTACAAAGTTTCCTATGGATTCAAGGGTTGGAAAGCCAAGTTAACTCATTTTCATGACTAAGAAGGAGCCAGGCTTACTTTTTCATTTTCATGTTTTAACTTGTTTAAATCTTGGTCAAACAAAGGATTTGACCAGGATTCAAGTGGGCATAAAAATTCAAAAAAGAAATCAAAAAAAAAACCAAAGCACATAAGCTTCTTATGTCATATAGTAAGCATTACAGTTGATCAACGAAGTCTAGACATATTCAAACCAGAAAAATATTGTATATACCCCCTAACCCTAAACTCTGTCTTATGAAGTCAAGCATGAAGAAAAGTGGTTTTGGGTTTCAAACATTGGAAATTGAAAAAACTCCCAAAAGCTTCATTTTGGAGTGACTAAGAAGAATCCAGGCTTTCATTTTCATTTTCATGTTTTAAATTGGTTTAAATCTTGGTCAAACCTAGGATTTGACCAAGATTCAAATGGACATAACAAATTCAAAAAAATCAAAACCAAACACATAGTCTTTTGATGTCATATAGTAAGCATTCAAGTTGATAAACAAAGTCTAGACATATTTAAACAAGAAAAATCATGTATATACTTGGCCCCTAACCCTAAACTCTGTCTTATGAAGTCAAGCATTAAGAGGAGTGGTTTTGGGTTTCAAACATGGAAATTTAAAAAACCTCCCAAAAGCTTCATTTTGGAGTGACTAAGAAGAATCCAGGCTTACTTTTCATTTTCATGTTTTAAACTGGTTTAAATCTTGGTCAAACCTAGGATTTGACCAAGATTCAAATGGGCATAACAAATTCAAAAAAAAACTAAACACATAGTCTTTTGATGTCACATAATAAGCATTCAAGTTGATAAACAAGGTCTAGACATATTCAAACCAGAAAAATCATGTATCTACCCCCTACCCCTAAACTTTGTCTTATGAAGTAAAGCACGGAGAGATATCATTTTGGGTTTCGAACATGGAAAATTTAAAAAAACCTCCCAAAAGCTTCATTTTGGAGTGAATAAGAAGGATCCACACTTACTTTTCATTTTCATGTTTTAAACTTGTTTAAATATTGGTCAAACCTGCAAGGATTTGACCAAGATTCAAATGGGCATAAAAATTCAAAAAAAAAAAAAACCACTTCTCTTCGTCCTTGACTTCATTAGACAGAGTTTAGGGTTGGGGTATATACATGATTTTTAATGTTTAAATATGTATAGACTCCGTTGATCAACATGAATGCTTACTATAACTTAAGAAGCTTAATTATGTGCTTTGGTTTTTCATTTTTTGAATTCTTTATTGAATTTTTATGCCTATTTGAATCTTGGTCAAATCCTAGGTTTGACCAAGAATTAAACAAGTCAGTAACATGAAAATGAAAAAGTAAGCCTGGATCCTTCTTATTCACTCAAAAAATGAAGCTTTTGGGAGGGTTTTTGAATTTTCCATGTTTGAAACCCAAAACCATTCCTCTTATATGCTTGACTTCATATATATCACAGAGTTTAGCCTTAGGGGGTATATACATGATTTTTCTAGTTTGAATATGTCTAAACCTTGTTTATCAACTTGAATGCTTACTATAAACCAAAAATTCATGTATCTACACCTAACCCTAAACTATGCATGAAGAGAAGTGGTTTTGGGTTTCAAACCTGGATATCTCAAAAACCCTCCCAAAAGCTTCATTTTGGAGTGAATAAGAAGGATCAAGGCTTAATTTTTCATTTTCATGTTTTAATCTTGTTTAAATCTTGGTCAAACCTAGGATTTGACCAAGATTCAAATGGGCATAATTTAAAAAAATGAAAAATCAAGGCACATAGTCTTCTTATGTCATATAGTAAGCATTCAATTAAGTTGATAAACAAGCTCTGGACATATTCAAACCAGAAAAATCATGATGAATCTACCCCCTATATATCCCTAAACCCTAACTTATGAAGTCAAGCATGAAGAGAAGTGGTTTTTGGTATAAATCATGGAAATTTCATATTCATGTTTATTAAACTTGTTTAAATCATGGTCAAACCTAGGATTTGACCAAGATTCAAATGGGCATAAATATTCAGAAAAAACAAAAAATGGAAAATCAAGGCACATAGTCTTCTTATGTCATATATATAGTAAGCATTCAATTAAGTTGATAACAAGGTCTAGACATATTCAAACGAGAAAAATCATGTATCAAGCTACCCCTAACCCCAAACTCTGTCTTATGAAGTCAAGCATGAAGAGAAGTACGTGGTTTTTTGGTTTCAAACATGGAAATTTCAAAAACCCTCTCAAGAGCTTTATTTTGGAGTGACTACGAAGGATACATGCTTAATTTTCATATTCATGTTTTAAACTTGTTTAAATCATGGTCAAACCTAGGATTTGACCAAGATTCAAATGGGCATAATTTAAAAAAATGTAAAATCAAGGCACATAGTCTTCTTATGTCATATAGTAAGCATTCAATTAAGTTGATAAACAAGGTCTAGACATATCAAACCAGAAAAATCATGTATCTACCCCTATATATCCCCAAACTCTGTCTTATGAAGTCAAGCATGAAGAGAAGTGGTTTTTGGTTTCAAGCATGGAAATTTCAAAAACCTCCCCAAACTTCATTTTAGAGTGACTAAGAAGGATACAAGCTTGCCTTTTCATTTTCATGTTTTAAACTTGTTTAAATTATCTTGGTCAAATCTAGGATTTGACAAGATTCAAATGGGCAAACATATGATAAGTGATGCAAATATCATTTCTAAGTGCGGGCAAACCAGAGATATGTGGTTTTTGGTTTCAAACATATTCAAACGAGAGAAATCATGTATCTACCCCCTAACACTAAACTCTGTCTCATGAAGTCAAGCGCATGCATGAAGATATGTGGTTTTTGGTTTCAAACATGGAAATTTCAAAAACCCTCCCAAGAGCTTCATTTCGAAGTGATTAATTAAGAAGCATACATGCATGCTTACTTTTTCATATTCATGTTTTAAACTTATTCAAATCTTGGTGAAACCTAGGATTTGACCAAGATTCAAATGGGTATAAAAATTTAAAAAAAAAAAAAGGTCTTCTTATGTTATATAGTAGGCATTCAATTAAGTTGATAAACAAGTTCTAGACATATTCAAACAAGAAAAATCATGCATGTATCTACCCCTAACCCTAAACTTTGTTTCATGAAGTCAAGCATGAAGATATGTGGTTTTTGGTTTCGAACATGGAAATTCAAAAACCCTCCCAAGAGCTTCATTTTGAAGTGACTAAGAAGCATACATGCTTACTTTTTCATATTCATGTTTTTAACTTATTCAAATCTTGGTGGAACCAAGGATTTGACAAAGATTCAAATGGGTATAAAAATTCAAAAAAAAACAAGGTCTTCTCTTATGTTATATAGTAAGCATTCAATTAATTTGATAAACAAGGTCTACACATATTCAAACCAGGAAAATCATGTATCTACCACCTAACCCTAAACTCTGTCTTATGAAGTCAAGCATGCATGAAGAGAAGTGGTTTTTGGTTTCAAGCATGGAAATTTCCATGTTTGAAACCCAAAACCACTTCTCTTCATATGCTTGACTTCATATGACAGAGTTTAGCGTTAGGGGGTAGATACATGATTTTTTGGTTTGAATATGTCCAAACCTTGTTTATCAACTTGAATGTGTAATATATATATGACATAAGAAGACTGCATGCTTTGGTTTTTCATTTTTTGATTTTTTTGAAATTTTAAGCCCATCTGATTCTTTGTCAAATAATAGGTTTGACCAAGATTTAAACATGTTTAAAACATGAAAATGAAAAAGGTAAGCCTCCATCCTTCTTAGTCACTCCAAAATGAAGCTTTTTGGAGGGTTTTTGAAAATTCCATGTTTGAAACCCAAAACGACTTCTCTTCGTGCTTGACTTGATAAGACAGAGTTTTGGGTTAGGGGTAGATACATGATTTTTCCGGTTTGAATATGTCTAGACCTTGTTTATCAACTTAAATGCTAACTATATGACATCAGAATGGGCATAAAAATTTAAAAAATTTAAAAATGTAAAACCAAAATTTAATTGGGAGGAAAGGGTACATGAATTACAATTAAAAAACAAGGTAACTTAAATACTTGGATGCCCCAAGATGTGTGGAAGCCCAAAACAATGGCAAAACATATCATGTGCGCATGCTGCATCCAATTCAAGTAGAACACATAGTAGGCATCGATAGTTTGACCTAAATTTGAAATCAAAGAGAAGGTGGTTAGAAAAAATCAAAATTGGCAAAGCAAAGCATGAAATCAAAAAATTGTGATGCACTCTAGCTATGAAAATTATCAAACAATGCAAACCAAAATGATTTTTTAGAGGAATACTAGTTCAACTTATTTAATTTTTTATTTGTAGGCCAAAATCAAACCCCGTAGTTGGATTTTTTTTTCAACTTGATCTGTAGTACTGGGGAAAACCCTAGTTTATAACCTATTTAATAATAGATTCGTAGTCGATTCTTTTACTTTTTTATTATTACTATGCAGCACATGTGTGTTTGCCCGTCGAGTGAAACTCGGAGGAAGAGGAATCACTCGGAAGGAGAAGAAGGGAGAGCAGTCACGGGGCCCCTCTTATTGATGGTGTATATTCTTTTTCTGGTGATGTTGACTGTTGTGCAGGGTTTGTCAGTGCGCAGGAGGTGCGAGCGAGCGAGCGAGTCGAGCGAGGCCGAGAATGAGAGAGATTTGTTTTTTTGTGAGAGGGACAACCGAAGGATCCAGAAGGACCCACAGACTTCCAATACGCATCCTGATGCGTCTTCTCTTGACAAAGAAGATGGCTGGGAGTTGGCGTACCTATTGCACGTGACTTGTGCTCACTCAAGTGTGGGACCACACGCGTGGGCACCACACGTAAGTGACAGACCTGTTGGTGTAAAAACTCGGTTGATTATTATAGTGCATTAGAACAAAGTTTCCTATGGATTCAAGGGTAGGAAATCCAAGTTAACTCATTTACATGACATTATTTTTTCCATGAAGCAAAGTTAACACTATCAATTGGTACATTTTGGAGTGACTAAGAAGGATCAATGCTTACTTATTCGTTTAATTTCACGTGTTAAACTTGTCTAAATCTTGTTCAAACCTAGGATTTGACCAAGATTCAAATGGGCAGAAAAATAATTAAAAAACAGAAAAATGAAAAACCAAATCACATAGTAAGCATTCAAGTTGATAAACAAGGTCTAGACATATTCAAACCAGACAAATCATGTATCTATACCCCTAACCCCTAAACTCTGTCTTATGAAGTCAAGCATGTGAAGAGAAGTGGTTTTGGGTTTGGGGGTATATATACATGATTTTTATTGTTTAAATATATATAGACTTTGTTGATCAACATGAATGCTTAATTACTATATGACATAAGAAGTTTATGTGCTTTGGTGTTTCATTTTTTTGATTTCTTTTTTGAATTTTTATGCCCATTTGAATCTTGGTCAAATCCTAGGTTTGACAAAGATTTAAACAAGTTTGAAACATGAAAATGAAAAAGTAAGCTTGGATCCTTCTTAGTCACTCCAAAATGAAGCTTTTGGGTGGGTTTTTGAAATTTCCATGTTTGAAACCCAAAACCACTTCTTCTCTTCATGCTTGACTTCATAAGACAACGTTTAGGGTTAGGGGGTAGATACATGATTTTTCTGGTTTGAATATGTCTAGACTTCGTTGATCAACTTGAATGCTTAGTATATTACATAAGAAGACTATGTGGTTTGGTTTTTGATTTTCTTGATTTTGTTTGATTTTTTATGACCATTTGAATCTTGGTCAAATCCTAGGTTTGACCAAGATTTAAACAAGTTTAAAACATGAAAATGAAAAAGTAAGCATGGATCCTTCTTAGTCATGACAATGAGTTAACTTGGCTTTACTACCCTTGATGAATCCATAGGAAACTTTTTGTACTAATGCAGTATAATATTCTGGTTTGAATATGTCTAGACCTTGTTTATCAACTTAATTTGAAAGACATACAAGTTATAGCACACATAGTGCATACATTTTCACACATACTGCACTAGATGCTAACCCTATAGTTTGAGGCCATTTGGATGAGGTCGAAAAAATTCTTGGATTAGAATCGTGTTGTTCGAACCCCGTAGTTGGATTTTTTTGAACCCTTGATCTTTAGAACTGGGCAAAACCCAAGTTTAACCATGCAAGATTCAAATGGCCCTAAAAATTCAGAAAAAAATCAAAAGAATGAAAAACCAAAGCACATATATAGCATTCTTATGTCATATGTATAGTAAGCATTCAAGTTGATAAACAAGGTCTAGACATATATATTCAAACCAGAAAAATCATGTATATATCTACCCCTAAAACTCTAATTAAACTATGTCTTATGAAGTCAATCATGTAGAGAAGTGGTTTTGGGTTTCAAATATGGAAATTTCAAGAACCTCCCAAAAGCTTCATTTTAGAGTGACTAAGAAGGATCCAGGCTTATCTTTTCATTTCATGTTTTAAACTTGTTTAAATCCTGGTCAAACCTAGGATTTGACCAAGATTTATGGGCATAAAATTCAAAAAAATCAGAAAAATAAAAAACCAAAGCACATAAGCATATTCAAGTTGATAAACAAGGTTTGGACATATTCAAACCATACAAATCATGTATCTACCCCTAACCCTAAACTCTGTCTTATGAAGTCAAGCATGAAGAGAAGTGGTTTCGGGTTTCAAACATGGAAATATCAAAAACCTCCCAAAAACTTCATTTTAGAGTGACTGAGAAGGTTACATGCTTCCCTTTTCATTTTCATGTTTTAAACTTGTTTAAATCTTGGTCAAACCTAGAATTTGACAAGATTCAAATGGGCATCAAAATTCAAAAAAATCAGAAAAAGAAAAACCAAAGCAATAGTTTTCTTATGTCATATAGTAAGCATTAAAGTTGATAAACAAGGTCTAGACATATTCAACCAGACAAATCATGTATCTATACCCCTAACCCCTAAACTCTGTCTTATGAAGTCAAGCATGTGAAGAGAAGTGGTTTTGGGTTTCAAACATGGAAATTTCAAAAACCTCCCAAAAGCTTCATTTTAGAGTGACTAAGAAGGATACATGCTTCCCTTTTCATTTTCATGTTTTAAACTTGTTTAAATTATCTTGGTCAAACCTAGGATTCGACATGATTCAAATGGGCATCAAAATTAAAAAAAAACAGAAAAAGGAAAAACCAAAGCAATAGTTTTCTTATATATGTCATATAGTAAGCATTAAAGTTGATAAACAAGGTCTAGATATATCCAAACCAGACAAATCATGTATCTACCCCCGGCCTGTCGATCTTATGAAGCTAGTCTACTAGCATGAAGGGAACTCGTTTTCGGTTTCAAACATAGAAATTACAAGAACATCCCAAAAGCTTCTCCATTTTAGAGTGACTACGAAGGATACTGACTTCCCTTTTCATTTTCATGTTTTAAACTTGTTTAAATCTTGGTCAAACCAAGGATTTGACCAAGATTCAAATGGGCCTAAAAATTTAGAAAAAATTCAAAAAGAGAATGAAAAACCAAAGCACATAGCATTCTTATGTCATATGTATAGTAAGCATTCAAGTTGATAAACAAGGTCTAGACATATTCAAACCAAAAAATCATGTATATATCTACCCCTAACCCTAAACTGATCTGTCGATCTTATGGAAGTCAATCATGAAGAGAAGTGGTTTTGGGTTTCAAACATGGAAATTTCAAGAACATCCCAAAAGCTTCATTTTAGAGTGACTAAGAAGGATCCATGCTTACTTACTCATTTTCACGTGTTAAACTTGTCTAAATCTTGGTGAAACCTAGGATTTGACCAAGATATGATTCAAATGCGCAGAAAATTAAAAAAATCAGAAAAATTAAAAACCAAAGTACATAGTCTTCTTATGTCATATAGTAAGCATATTCAAGTTGATAAACAAGGTTTGGACATATTCAAACCATACAAATCATGTATCTATACCCCCTAACCCTAAACTTTTTCTTATGAAGTCAAGCATGAAGAGAAGTGGTTTTGGGTTTCAAAGATGGAAATTTCAAAAACCTCCAAAAACTTCATTTTAGAGTGACTGAGAAGTTAGCATTAAAGTTGATAAACAAGGTTTAGACATATTCAAACCAGACAAATCATGTATCTACCCCTAACCCTAAACTCGGTCTTATGAAGTCTAGCATGAAGAGAATCGTTTTGAGTTTCAAACGTTTAAGCCAAAAGCCCCATTTCAAATATTTCAAACTTATTCAAAGTTGGTTCAAATTTGAAAGACATACAAGTTATAGCACACATAGTGCATACATTTTCACACATACTGCACTAGATGCTAACCCTATAGTTTGAGGCCACTTGGATGAGGTCGAAAAAGTTCTTGGATTAGAATCGTGTTGTTCGAACCCCGTAGTTGGATTTTTTGAACCTTGATCTGTAGTACTGGGCAAAACCCTAGTTTAACCTATTTAATTATAGATTCGTATATCGATTTTTCTACCTTTTTATTATTACTATGCTGCAGATGTGCGTTTGCCCGTCGAGTGAAACTCGGAGGAAGAGGGATCACTCGGAAGGAGAGAAAAAAGGCAGAGCATTATGGTGTCTCCCCTTTTTCGGGTGATGATGATGATGTTGACTGTTGTGCAGGGTTTGTCAGTGCGCAGGACGTGCGAGCGAGCGAGCGAGTCGAGCGAGGCCGAGAATGAGATAGATTTGTTTTTTTTTGTGAGAGGGACAACCGAAGGATCCAGAAGGACCCACGGACTTCCAATACGCATCCTGATGCGTCTTCTCTTGACAAAGAAGATGGCTGGGAGTTGGCGTACCTATTGCACGTGACTTGTGCTCACTGAAGTGTGGGACCTCACGCGTGGGCACCACACGTAAGTGACAGACCTGTTGGTGTAAAAACTCGGTTGATTATAATAGTGCATTAGAACAAAGTTTCCTATGGATTCAAGGGTAGGAAATCCAAGTTAACTCATTTACATGACATTATTTTTTCCATGAAGCAAAGTTAACACTATCAATTGGTACATTTTGGAGTGACTAAGAAGGATCAATGCTTACTTATTCGTTTAATTTCACGTGTTAAACTTGTCTAAATCTTGTTCAAACCTAGGATTTGACCAAGATTCAAATGGGCAGAAAAATAATTAAAAAACAGAAAAATGAAAAACCAAATCACATAGTCTTCTTATGTCATATAGTAAGCATTCAAGTTGATAAACAAGGTCTAGACATATTCAAACCAGACAAATCATGTATCTATACCCCTAACCCCTAAACTCTGTCTTATGAAGTCAAGCATGTGAAGAGAAGTGGTTTTGGGTTTCAAACATCGAAATTTCAAAAACCTCCCAAAAGCTTCATTTTAGAGTGACTAAGAAGGATACATGCTTCCCTTTACATTTTCATGTTTTAAACTTGTTTAAATTATCTTGGTCAAACCTAGGATTTGACGAAGATACAAATGGGTGGGCACAAAATTCAAAAAAATCAGAAAAATGAAAAACCAAATCACATAGTCTTCTTATGTCATATCGTAAGCAATCAAGTTGATAAACAAGGTCTAGATATATCCAAACCAGACAAATCATGTATCTACCCCCTGTCGATCTTATGAAGTCTAGCATGAAGGGAAGTCGTTTTGGGTTTCAAACATTGAAATTTAAAGAACATCCCAAAAGCTTCATTTTAGAGTGACTAAGAAGGATACAGACTTCCCTTTTCATTTTCATGTTTTAAATTTGTTTAAATCTTGGTCAAACCAAGGATTTGACCAAGATTCAAATGGCCCTAAAAATTCAGAAAAAATGAAAAGAATGAAAAACCAAAGCACATAACATTCTTATGTCATATGTATAGTAAGCATTCAAGTTGATATACAAGGTCTAGACATATATATTCAAACCTAGGATTTGACTAAGATTCAAATGGGCATAACAAATTCAAAAAACAAAAACCAAACACATAGTCTTCTGATGTCATATAGCAAGCATTCAAGTTGATAAACAAACTTGTTTAAATCATGGTCAAACCTAGGATTTGACCAAGATTCAAATGGGCATAATTTTAAAAAATGTAAAATCAAGGCACATAGTCTTCTTATGTCATATAGTAAGCATTCAATTAAGTTGATAAACAAGGTCTAGACATATCAAACCAGAAAATTCATGTGTCTAGCTACCCCTAACCCTAAACTCTGCACGAAGAGAAGTGGTTTTGGGTTTCAAACATGGATATTTCAAAAACCCTCCCAAAAACCTTCATTTTGGAGTTAATAAGAAGGATCAAGGCTTACTTTTTCATTTTCATGTTTTAATCTTTTTTAAATCTTTGTCAAACCTAGGTTTTGACCAATATTCAAAAGGGCATAATTTTAAAAAAATGAAATATCAAGGCACATAGTCTTCTTATGTCATATAGTAAGCATTCAATTAAGTTGATAAACAAGCTCTAGACATATTCAAACCAGAAAAATCATGATGTATCTACCCCCTATATATCCCTAAACCCTAACTTATGAAGTCAAGCACGAAGAGAAGTGGTTTTTGGTTTAAATCATGGAAATTTCAAAAACCCTCCCAAGAGCTTCATTTTGGAGTGACTAATTAAGAAGCATACATGCTTACCTTTTCATATTCATGTTTTAAACTTGTTCAAATCTAGGTCAACAAACCTAGGATTTGACGAAGAATCAAATGGGTATAAAAAATTTAAAAACAAGCTCTAGATAAGCTCAAGTTGAAAAACAAGTTCTAGACATATTCCAACCAGAAAAATCATGTATGTACCCCCTATATATATATCCCTAAACCCTGACTTATGAAGTCAAGCATGAAGAGAAGTGGTTTTTGGTTTCAATCATGGAAATTTCAAAAACCCTCCCAAGAGCTTCATTTTGGAGTGGCTAAGAAGGATAGATACTTAATTTTTCATATTTATGTTTTAAACTAGTTTAAATCATGGTCAAACCTAGGATTTGACCAAGATTCAAATGGGCATAAAAATTCAAAATAAATGAAAATAAATGAAAAACCAAGGCACGTAGTCTTCTTATGTCATATAGTAAGCATTCAATTAAGTTGATAAACAAGGTCTAGACATATTCAAACCAGAAACATCATGTATCTAGCTACCCTATCTTGTCTTATGAAGTCAAGCATGCATGAAGAGAAGTCGTGGTTTTGGTTTCAAACATGGAAATTTTAAAAACCCTACCAAGATCTACATTTTGGAGTGACTAAGAAGGATATATGCTTAATTTTTCCTATTCATGTTTTAAAACTTGTTTAAATCAGGTCAAACCTAGGATTTGACCAAGATTCAAATGGGCATAAAAATTCAAAAAAACAAAAAATGGAAAATCAAGGCACATAGTCTTCTTATGTCACATTAGTAAGCATTCAATTAAGTTGATAAACAAGGTCTAGATATATTCAAACCAGAGAAATCATGTATCTACCCCCTAACCCTAAACTCTATCTCATGAAGTCAAGCATGAAGATATGTGGTTTTTGGTTTAAAACATGGAAATTTCAAAAACCCTCCCAAGAGCTTCATTTTGGAGTGACTAAGAAGGATATATGCTTAATTTTTCATATTCATGTTTTCAACTTGTTTAAATCATGGTCAAACTTAGGATTTGACCAAGATTCACATAAAATTAAAAAAACAATAAAATGAAAAACCAATGCACATAGTCTTCTTATGTCATATATATAGTAAGCATTCAATTAAGTTGATAACAAGGTCTAGACATATTCAAACGAGAAAAATCATGTATCAAGCTACATAACCCCAAACTCTGTCTTATGAAGTCAAGCATGAAGAGAAGTACGTGGTTTTTTGGTTTCAAACATGGAAATTTCAAAAACCCTCTCAAGAGCTTCATTTTGGAGTGACTAGAGGATACATGCTTATTTTCATACATGTTTTAATTTGAAATGCATATTTTTGACCTAGGGGCATATATGAATCTTTAGCAGGTGCGTTTTTTTACTAATCCATATGGAATATTTTGATAAAACCCTTTTAGAAGGCTTTGTTAAGGCCTCAAGGACAATGAGTTGGGAGGAGGCCAGGTAGACTGTAGCTAGGCATTGATTCGGAATTTATGATGCTTGCGACTTGCTTGCGTGGCTTGTTGATTTCCCAGGTGACGCAGCTTTTTTTGACTGCCCAGCCATGGATAGGTCATAGGAGTGCAGAGCTGTAGGCGGTGCGGATAAGTACGCGGGGCATTGATGATGTAGGTGTGTTCGGTTGCCCACGCGAGTGCAGAGCTGTAGGGTTATGCGAGTAGGCCTTTAAACTGGGAGGTGGCACAAGAAGATTTTAGTAAGGAATGGTTCCTTTCCAGAGGAATGGAATGGTTCCATCCCCGCGTTCGGTTTGGACAAAAAGGAGGTACAGAATGGTACTGTTTTTTGTTCGGTTGGAGGAATTGGAGAGCAGAACGGAATGTGGTTAAACTAAACTTTTGTCTAAGAATCGTAATTAACAATGGCAAATAGCCTTTTAAATCTTAAAATCGTAATTAACAACGCCTAATGGCCTTTTTAATCTTAAAATCGTAATTAATGTTATTTTTTGTATGGTCGGGGAATTTGGAGAGTAGAACGGAATGAAGTTAAAGTTTAATCTTTTGTCTAAATATCGTAATTAATAGTGGCCTTTTTAATCTCAAAATCATAATTAACAACAACTAATAATTTTTTTGGTTGGATTAGTGAAGTGCTTTGTAATTAATAGCGGCTAAGTAACAGCCGTTCCACCACATTCCACCGATTCGGTGGAATGGGTGCATTCTGCATATGGGGAGAATATTCCCTTTCGAGGAACCACTCGGTTCCGTTCCATTCCACAACCGAACACAAGAATGGGCTCTAGGTGCGGAACGGTTCCATTCCATTCCACTTGGTTCTGGAACCGAACACACCCTAAATGCGTTGCAATGGAAAATGACAGTGTGTGGTGGCCTGATGGTGAAGAAGAAAGGTCGGGCGAAGAGTTGTTGGCTAGAGTCGGTTTTATACGAATCGACGAGGTGCGGGATAGTTTGATTTTAAGGGCTCCTTTCATTCACAGGATAGGGAAATCATAGGAGTAGGAATGTAGGATTGGGATTTGGGATGACATGTGTAGTTAAATCCTATAATAAGATGAGTTGCGTTTGATTGCGCCAAATGAATTTTTCCATGAGGTAGGACCAAATATTTAATCCTATACTAGGATTTGCACTACTTGATGATTCCTATAGGATTATTTCCTATTGGATATGTTCATATGAATCAAACTACTAGTGTAGGAAATATTCCTATAAGATCTAAATCCTATTATCTTATACCAACCTAATATGAATCAAAGAAGCCCTAAAGGATTTTCGAAGGAATCATGTACGAAGTATGATTTTTCTAAGTCACCCAACATATATACTAGGAATAGAACTAAGTAGTACCATATACTTAGGCCCGCATGCACAAATATTAAGTGTGGATTGAGGAAGTCGATAACTTGGGAAAAAACTTTCGCAACTGCACACCTATGTTACCACCCTTGCGACGCTAATTGTCGTAGAGCTGACCTAGAACGAACTCTTGTCTCGGTTAACATGAGAGAGATAAGGGATAAATACAATTGTGATACACTTTCCTAATATTTTGTTGAATGAGATAATCTTGTGTTTTCCTAATAGGGTTAATTAAGTACACATTTGGCAGCTCGTGTGTTGCATACGTTGGTGAACTTTAGACCCCAACTATATATTATTATTTGAACTCACCTCTAACACTTAATTATGTATAATAAGGTCCCTAACTGACCTCAAACACAATTAGGTATAACAGCGGTCCATAACTAACCTCAAACACTTAATTAGGTCTAACATTGCCCCCTTAGACTACCCACAATGGGAGTATCATAGGTAGTACACTATCATGCATCTCATGCTTGCAAAAAAGCTGATGTGGCACTGCAATTAAAGATGAGAGAGAGGATTATAATATCATAGGTAGATACCGTATCATAGCACGTAGTACTAGAAAATTTAATGTTAAATAATCTTGTACATAGATCTGCATTGAGATTCTACAAATCAATTAATATAAGAAGATTATGATACTAGTACATGATACCATGCATCGTTGACATAGTAACATGTAGTATTAATTGTATCATACACACCATACTTTTATATATGATACTATGCATTGTGACTAGTATTACTGACCTCATATATACGCTTACTTAGGTCAAACAATGGTCTTTTAAGTAGTATCGGTTTAATGAAGGTTGACCTATTTTTAACTTCATTTGTGCACTAGTAGATATGATTTGGCCCATTTTTATCCATAGGCTCATCTGATGTGATGTCTGCTATATATATTGTCTTCGATGAGTATCACGCGCATTACATACTCATACCATAGAACGAAGATGAAACCCCTTACCCTCAGCGACGTACGCAACATGGTGTTTGGGTTGAATGGCCCACCCTATTTTAAAATGTTTTAGTTAATTAATTATGTAAAAAATTATCACATATAAAGTGGAAAAAAGAAAATTAGTAAGGTGTGCCCACCTGGCCTACGGTTGTTTTGTGCGTCCTCCACTGCGTACTCCTCTTGATCTGTGACGATGAACATAGTTCTTTAG
Source organism: Lolium multiflorum (assembly GCA_030979885.1). NCBI lineage: Eukaryota > Viridiplantae > Streptophyta > Magnoliopsida > Poales > Poaceae > Lolium > Lolium multiflorum. The sequence continues at coordinate 68,732 of JAUUTY010001233.1, forward strand.
AACACATGCAACACTTACAGTTGATAGGCCGTTGCAAAGCTAATCAATGATAAAACCTGCTTTTATAATCCATTGTACTTTGATTTAATTAGTCCCTCTAATGGACCCCAACTATGTGTGCTTGAGATTTAGCAAAATGCTTTGCCGCCGTGCCACATAACAAATAATAAACAGACCAATCAAGTTTTTATCATTGCTAGACCTAACTAAGTGTTCAAGTGCTCAATTTTGACCACATTAGAGTTGAGGGGCCAAACATAATTCTTAAATACGTGAGGGACCGAACATATACTTCTAAACACCCGAGGGACAAGACAAATTTGAGTACTATTGTTATTATTAGACTAGTCACAATGGGGAGTATCATATAATAGTATCATACATATGATACTAATGTACGATATTATTTTCACAGTCCATAGTATCATCATGTAGTAGTATAATATGTTACATGTATTTAGGGATTTGTAGAATCTCAATACAAAAGTGTGTACAAGATTTGTTTGGCAGTAATTTTTCTAGTTCTACATGATATGATACGATATCTACCTATGATACCACTATCGTCTCTTTCATCATTAACTGATATGACACATCAACATTTTGCATGCATGTAGTGCATGATACTACTTATGATATTGCCATTGCGAGTAGTCTCCCTTTGTCCTAGAGTACAATGCCAATTTGTTTTCAGAGGCAAACTTAGACTAATACTTGGGCCCGCCAATTATGAGTTGCATGTCATTCAAAACTATATCATCGGATGCTTGTTTCGATGAACTTTCCAATGGTATATTTTGCGGATGTCATAAAATTAGGCTGGTCATACTATTTCTATAGTGGGTAGTATCATGGAGTAGTATCATAGTAATGCTACATTTATTATTTTTTAGAATCTCAATGCAAATTTGTGTACAAGATTTGTTTAGCATTAAGTTTTCTCGTTGTTTGCGCTATGATACAGTATCTACCTATGTTACACTAATCTCCTCTCTCCTACTTAATTAGCTGCCACATCAACATTTTTGTGGGACCAATGTGTATGATACTAGCTATGATACTAGCACTATCATGTGGGTACCTAAATCTCGAGTCAAAGTTTGACACGAAACCGATGTGGACTTTATTCATGGTGGAAGGGAGTAACAATCATAAGCACATTATTATTATTGTTTGAACAACATTTTATTTGATGTGCCATAAGAAGTTTAGAAACTCCTAGCCTGCGGAGGTGGCGTTTTGGCACACGCGTGCATATGCACCAATTATAGAAAATGATTAAAAAAATTATATAAATGTTAATTTTTTTGGTATACATTGTGACATCATATGTTCGTTCACAAGTTTTCGTGGAAAAACGACATTTTGTGTGGCGTGTAAAAAAAGGCAAAAAATATACTGTACGTAGTCGTGTTACAACATCAAAATTTGTCTTTTTTATAGGAGCCACATAATTTTTTTGTGAGAAAACTTGTGTACCAACATAAAATGTCTAGATATACATGTAAAATTTTAGTTTAGAATTTTTTGACACTTTGAAATATGGATTCACATAATGGGAGCATATGCTCCTATGAGGCAAAGTGCATTTCCGCTAGCCCCCGCCATTTCTTATATCTCTATATTGTCTATATATCTATACCTCTACCTCTACCCCCTTGGATTCCTGAACAGACGTACAGTACTAGTAGGGCCTACTATTTATTATTATTACATACTCTAAAAAAAAACCTACTGCAGCCAAAATTTAATATCATCGAGCGGTAAAATTCCCCGCCAACGCCCAAATATCTCGCGCCGCAAAGTTTCAGATCTGCGAATATTTTTTTCCTCAAAAGAAGGACTGCGAAATTCCCTTCTACTCCTCTATCGCCCAGCTTCGCCCTAGTTTCGCCCGCAAGCCCTCAGAGAAACCGCCCCTCTTGCCTACCTCCAGATCTTCCCGGCCGCCGCACTTCGCCGTTCAAGCTGCCACGGCTTCAAACCCCGAGGCTGCCCTATCCGCTTGATCCGCACCTACTCCGGCGTCCACCGCACCGTATCTCGTTCGCCGACTCTATCGACCACCGCACCTGACCAGCTTCGCCGACACCGACGCCCCCGTGCACTGCACATCATCTGCTTCACCGACCTTCTAGTTCGGCCGGCGCGCTGAACACTTCATCGACCGCCCAGCATGTCCTTCTCCGACCCCCCAAGATCTGCTTCCCCGGCACCCACCGCAACAGCAGTCCCCTCGCCGACCTCCACGTCACCCGTAAGAACGCGGAACACGTCTAAACGCCGCCCAGAAATAGGTAACCAGACATCCCTGCGCGTTTTGTTCTGTTAGGAGTATTGCAGCTGACTGTATTTCTGAATTCGTGCTATATTTCTAACTTACAAGTGCTTTCGTTGATAACCACCTCATCCTTTAGGTTTAAACACGACGCATAAGTATGTTTTTCCGTGACCAAACCCACCCATTCGCTGAAACTCTACATGGTATCAGAGCCTAGGTTTCCTTCCTGCTAGCCGCCACAAACAGTACCAAACAAGTTCTTCCTTTGATCACAAAACCCACCGTTGAGATGTAGAAATCCAGGCGGCGGGAGGCCGCATCAGGTGCTCTGCGTGGGTTGCGGCTATCACACACAGCGATGTGAGCTGTGTGAGATCGGCGGCTGCTCGCGCGGGGAGAAAGAAGAGGGTGAAGATCGTTTTGGTTTAGAAAGGAGAGAAGAGGAAGTGAATCCGTGGCAGAGAGATCTGGATCCGTGTGAGGGGCAGAAGTTGGAGGCGTGCGGAGTGGGGCGAGCCTTTGAGCGCAGGGCGGAGCCGGAGGTTGGTGCTGGACGTTGACCAGCGCGAGCCGGTCGATGTGGCCAGGTGCGGTCCGCCAGGTTGGCCAGGGCGCGCAGACGAGGCGCCATCCGAGTGGAAGTGAGGAGAAAATGGAGATGTGAGGCTGTGAGGATATGTGGTGATGGAGTTGATGAGGCTGCGGTTGAGTCGTGATGGAGTTGATGAGGCTGCGGTTTAGTGGTGATGGTGATGGTTGTGGATATGTCCAGGGGAAAGGCATGCGTGCCTGAGGTGAGACTGGTTGAGGCCTGACCGGGGGATAGGCATGGGTGCTTGAGGAGTGGATGGTTGAGGCAGGAGTTGGCTGGGGGTTTGTGGGAGAGACGGAAGAGGTGGCCGGGCAGAGTGGAGAAGAGAGGCTGAGGACATTGAGGCGAGTGTGGATGGTTCTGCGGAACTTGTGTGGTGAGGCAGCCGGGGTTGTTGAGGACGTGTATGGTTAGGAGTTGTGCGTATCCCAGATGGTTGAAGCTGGATATCTTCGCTGCTGATGAAGAGATGAATCGAGATGACAAGATGATGGAAAGTGCAATGCTGTCATGTATCCTAGGAGTTATGCTGAATGTTCATTACTGGTAGTTGTCATATGTGTCATGTTGTTGTTGCAAGATGGCCATGGTTGTTTACCCATGATCATCTTGAGGGGGTGTGTTGGACCATGAGTGAGTTTAGTAGTAGCGCTGTAGTAATATTGTATCCAGTGTGAGGCCCATAGAGGCCCATGTCCAGTGGTATTGTAACCCTAACTCAGATGATATAAATACACAGTGTGGTGGTCTGAGTAACCTAACCCACCCATTCGCTGAAACTCTACAAAATATGAGCCACCAATCATGAGCCGTTGAATGCTCTACATGTCCACGATTGACAACAACAACAACAACAAAGCCTTTATTCCCAAACAAGTTGGGGTAGGCTATACAAGTCCACAATTGACACGATTACAATTTCTCACTATTTGGCCGTAGGCTACTGCTCTAGTTACATCATGTTTGATATCTTTCTGCGATCCTGTATTACATGTTTATGCACGTCATAATGCTTCTACTACTATTTGGTGTCAATTTAATTATAGCAAAGCCGTGACTCGTAACTGTTTGTTGTTATTACACGTGCAGCAGGCACATCTTACACTCATAAACGTAGAGTAAAGCTCGCCTATAATCATGTAAGTACCTGCTGTTTTTTGTATATTGCTTAATGCAAACTTCTATATCTTGGACCTGTTTCTGTTTACAATTGGCCTCTCCTTCATGCAGAGGAGAAACAGTGAGGCACCAGGTTCTTCTGTCCAAGTACCCGATGAGGTCCGTGTGACTCAAAAAAAAGCTCACGTAAGTTCCCTGTTTTTTTTTGGAATGTTAATTTACCTCCTGTGCATAGTTCAATTGCATCATTTTCTGTATGTTGCACTACCTAAGTTGCCTAATGGAATCTAATAAAATATAAACAATGACCATATGGAACATTGCACACTGCCTTTGACCCATCTGGCATCCGGCATGCCTGGGTATAAGTTACATGATTTGGCTATGTTAATACAAGTCCTGAAATTCTATTATGTTAATTTTTTGCCTGTTGCTTCATTGAGTTTGCCTGTTGTTCCATGGCTAGTGCATGAAGTTTGATAGAAATGATCCTAGCTGAAATGATGCACTTTGTGTTTTTTTATTGCTTTATTCCTAACCTAGCTTCCTATTCTACTTGAAACATGATTGCTTTATTCCTAACCTAGCTTCCTATTCTACTTGAAACATGGTGAAAAAATAGTTATATTACTTGTTTAAATGTCTAGCTTTGTTTTTCTGAGTCCCATTGACATGATGTGGTATATCCATATTCAAATGATCTGGCTGTTTATATAATACGCTCCATGTTCAATTGCTTCATTCAGTTTCTAGTAATCTATTATACATGATGCACATGGTGCTACTTGTTATATGCCCTTTTTTGTTTGAGTTTGATCATGAATTCAAGATTAAGCATTGCCTAAACGTTGACCAACGTAGGAAGATTCCCTCCCTTGTCTATACGTTGTGAGATAGATGATGAGACCTCTCTAGCAGCGAATTTATACGCGCTAGATAACACCCCGTTTAATTCGGTCCTGTTGGGACTCGAACCCGGGTGGGCTGGCTGTGCACTCGCAAGCCTTGCCACTGAGCTAGCACTCAGTTCTCAGATTAAGCAATGCCTCGTTATGCTTAATTTAAATGTTATGGCACTTCATACAAGCCATACAATTAATTGTTGCATTGACCTTCTGCGATGTCGAAGGCACTATCTGAGTCATGCTTAAATCAATCATACATTATTTTCCTAATAGTATCAAATCCAACATGCACATCTTTTGACTGTATTTGGCTATTTGCTAGATTTCTTCTGTGCAGTGACCTGGCTTCGTTATTGGGCACATGATGTCTAGTTGCTTGGTTCATTGTATACATCATCGCCATGATCTAGTTTGGTTTGTTCTAAGAGGCATGTGGCTTAACTGGTTTCTTTGTTGTATCTGCCCATGGTTCTTTCAAAATTATGTCAACAATGCTGTTTGTTTGCCTTGTATTGTATTGCATTTTAACTTGTTTTGTCTTAGTTTCAGCCTGCAAACAAAGCTGTAATGTCAGTAGGGACAACCCATTTATCAAGTGTTGCGGTCATTTCACAGAGCAACAGTGACAGTGGCACGTGCTCTCATTGGTCCACTGAGTCCAGTACACCAACCATTCCAGAAGAAATAGATGTACGAGGCTCTATTTTGGATTGCTTGCTATGTTATATCAGCTCAATGATGTTCTTGAAATTGGAGGTCTTTTATTGCATCATATGATGTTGTAACTTGTTTTATCTAAATTTCAGGCTTCAAATAAAGCTACAATGCCAGAAGCAAGGGCCAATGCCTCAAGTATTGATGTTTCACAAAGCAGCAGTGAGAGTGCATATTGCTCGCATAGGCCCATGGTATCTATTGGTCAACTTAATCCGGCACAAAGAGATTTCGGGGATGCACTCCAAGAGGCAGTTGATATATTTGGGCGGGAAAACAAAGATGCTGATGAATTAATTGCCAAGACACGCCAAGAGATACATGAATTGAAAAATAGGCAAACTTTGACAGAAAATGTTCTAAAGAATCTCCTATGCACTTGTCATGGTAAGCCAGTTGTGATGTGTCTGGGAATTGAAGGTGTCTAAATAAACTTTGATTCTGTTGTTCAGTCAAGTGGACTGCTGATGCCAATGCTGTAACTAATTACTGCTCAAAATTTCGTTCAAAATTTCGTGGTCTGTAATAATTGCAAATTTTGTTGTTGTACTAAAATTAGATATGTTCCATGTGGCTGCTGTATTTTGTGTGAAATAATATCCTGATGTGTACTTCAATTAAACCATAAATCGGCTGCATGCTGAAAATTTGAATCTGAGCGCACGTGTGAACTGTTTTCTGCTCGTAATGCAATAACGGCTGTTTCTTGGAAGGACTACGTACATGGGTGAAAAGTTAGAGAAGCTACAGTACTCTAACTTGAAGGTGAAAAGTTAGAGAAGCTACAGTACTCTAACTTTCCTTCCCCCAAACCATATGTCTAAAATCCAAATAATTTAAATTAATTTGCACAATACAAACTTGTGTCTTGCATTTGAAGTAATTACATGCAGAGAAAATTATGGTGTAATAAAATTTAGTTTAGTTTTTAAACATCTACAGTAATCACCTTTATTAGTTAAAGACAGTGCATAACCTTGTACTTATGCTACAGAAGCCTGACTTTGCTTCTTTATTTTTCCTGACTTAGCTCCTTCACGTTAGAGGATACGGTTCCCGTACATGGTAGCCCATTAATAATTATGCCTGCTAGCAAGATAGATGGTCCTTATTATAGTCAGGCATGTCAACTTGTATGATTAAAAGTAGTTCGTACACATTAAATCTACCATCTGCATTTTTCTCTGTAATAACTTTTCTTTTTACACAACTCAAAACTTGTCTGGCTAATATGAAATTTGAGATGGCAAAACCCGGGAAAGATAAAGATATCACCAAAAACTCTTTCCTGCGAAATGCTGGGTTTTGAAGCCCAAGTCCAAGTCTTTCTCTGCTCAAGTTTTGGAGGAACAACTCCAAGTAGAACGAGTTGCAACAGCTATGCTAAGAACAAAAGTTGACATGTTGAGATCGAGATTAGAAGCATGTGATGCCCTATTGCACGAGGCCAATCAAGTTCGTTATAATCTCCCAAAGACTAAGAAAATGCCATAGATAATTGGAGATGAACACTAACATAGTGAGTACATTGGTCTTGTGAAATGTTTCCTTAGATTAAGGCACCGTTCAGACTTTTGTTGGTGGATGCATTTATCTGCGGTTGGGATCAACTTGGTAGTTGTTCCTGTGGATGTTTTAGAAATTGGTTGCCTAGCCTTTTCAATCCGTTCGAACTTAAATGGTGTTATCATAGCCAAGGTCTCAAGTTTGAATTGTCGAACGTGTGGTTTAATTTAATCTCTGTCGGGCGGCAAAATCTCCCACCAATCCTGAAATATTTCAAACGCATTTTTGAATGGGATTAAGAAGATAGATCATGATCATGGTAGTGACCTATATTCAACGTGATGATGATTTGATTTTGCACTCGGCCATGAACAGAGGTACTAGTACGGTGTCACAATTTTTTATCATTATACTTGTACCTTAGCGAAATTCAAAATCTCATAGCGGCAAAACTTCCCGCCCACAAAATACAAAAATTTCACACGCTTCCAAATTCCCATTCTACCCCTGTGGAGATGACAGCAAAGTCGGTTGGTGAGGGGTTTGCCCGTCATTTTTTCGATCACCACCTCCCTAGCCCGGAAACCCTCCCAAAAAAAATACATTTCCTTCAGTCTCTCATCTGAGACCACCCACCGGAACTTCTCAAGTCCCTCTCTCTACCACCTCCACGACCACCGCACCGGAACATCCCCGCCGGACTTCCCTGGCCTACCCGAGCCCTCGCGATCCTCGTCATCCGGCTGCCTGCCGGAGCCGCTTCATCGACGCCGTCATCAACCGGACCGGATCATCCCCGCCGAACCTCGAAACCATATGCTCATCCAGCAGTCTACCGCAGTCGCTTCAGCTGCGGTATCGTCCACCCCGCCGGAGCCGCTTCGCCGGATCCGTCGTCCACCGCATCGGATCTTGCTCACCGACACCGCTGTGCATGAACCGGATCTGCTTCACCGGCGCAGTGCATGATCTAAACTCTTCTACTGTCGCTTTTCTATTGCTTGCCTGCAAGTTCTTGTTTAATCTTGGGGGAACCTGTTTGTGCTAACGACGCGCCGTTACGTTTTTGCAGATGAGATGAGTAACCATGAAGTGTAATGGCCGTCTCTCCAACCCCAAGTAGCACATGTAGCGTACTTCATCACCGGATCTATCAACCCCAGGAAGATCTGCTGTGACTCCCACAGAGTGCTTCTCCTAATGTAAGTCCCTTGTTTTAGCGCCATGTTCTGGGTTCAGATGCTTGTTTATCTGAAGCTCTTTTAGTTCATTCCTAGCTATGACCGTAACACGTTGCTATTTTCTACTTCATTGCTAACTTTAAGCGATTGAACATTTTGGTTTGCATTCCCTGCTCTGTAGATGTAGCCATCATAACTTCTATCTTGCTCAGTCGTTGTTACAAAAATTATACTGTAGGTATTATAGTAACATCCTGCTATTATTTAGTTCATGGCCAATTTTAAGTAATTGCACATGTTGGTTCGCATTCCCTGCTCTATAGCTTTTGGCATCGTAACTTCTATATTTGGTTTACATTCCCTGCTCTGTAGATCTAGCCATCATAACTTTATCTTGCTCAGTCGTTGTTACAAAAATTATGGCCTGCTACTATGTTGTTTGTGCCAATTTTTTACTCCATGAACATGTTGGCTTGCATTCCCTGTACTACAGGTGATGCCATTGTTTTGTATCTAGTTCATTGTAAGCTAACAAAGTA